>JACEIK010001670.1:36083-114520 GCA_018107945.1 Datura stramonium | reverse complement strand
GTTCAGACCAGTTAGAACGTAGAGTCTCTTCAGAATCTTTCAGAAAATTGTCAACTGATCAGTTTGACTTCAGTCTTATTTCAAGGTGTCAGTGGTGCCTTTCAGTTATCAGAATAAGACTCAAATTTATAGTTTTTGGTCCATTAGGCGGTCATGAAATTTTAGTATATTGCTCTTACCAGCCTCAGTACCCCAGTTCAGTTACATCTTGTTCTTAGAAGGTCACGATGCTTCCAAATGAGAAGCTCTGACCTGTCTAGAACCCAGTTTCAGAATCTGGTCCGGTAAGACTCTCAGGGTACATGCAGCTATACGTCCTTGACTAGTCTTGGACTCTAGTTTGGAGCTATCATCTTAGTAGTTTCGTTTAGATTTTCCAGTGGAAGTAGTACTTAGAACTGAGCTGGCCGGGGTTCCAGCGCACCCAGGTTCCTAAAACTACGTTGCCAGCATAGGTTACAGTATTACTTGGCCTGATTGGCCCAGACTTTTGTGATCACTCAGTTCATGCCTTTTACCCTGGCAAGGTATATTAGGTCCTACTGGTGGGGTGTATACATCAGACTCCCCCTCTAGCTCACGTGGTTATATGTCGGTTATAGACTGTCCCAATAGTCAGTCTAGTCCTATATCAGAATAAGCAGCTCAGTTCAGTACAGTATCTTAGATTCAGTGTTTCAGACTTAGGGCATGTCCTTGACTATCAGACAGGGTCATCTTGACCATTTCAGATTATATTAGTAGTTCAGTTCAGCTTACCTGTTGGTCATTGCGTGTAATTTCAGTTCAGACTTTATATTCAGTTATGTTCCTCCCACTTACTCAGTACATTGAAAGTACTGATGCATACTATTATGCTGTATCGTTTCATGATACAGCCGCAGGTTCTTAGACTCAGCACCGTTAGTTGCCTTAGTTCAGGTTCTCAATAGCAGCAGTTGAAGTGTGAGTCCTCATCATTCGTGGTCTCTATTTTCCTTCTTTTAGTCATGTATTAGTTTCAGTTAGACTTAGAGTTAGCTGGGGGCTTGTCCCNTCTGAAAGCCGCATCGAGTAGAGTCCTTTTCATGGGTGTGAAGTGTGTCACCATCATTCGTGGTCTCTATTTTCCTTCTTTTAGTCATGTATTAGTTTCAGTTAGACTTAGAGTTAGCTGGGGGCTTGTCCCAGCAACTCCTCTATTAGATGGCTTTCAGACAGACATGATTTTTAGATTTGTCAGTGTTATTCAGTTGTTTGAACTTTATATTTTTAGACTTGTCTCTCATGAATATTTTATGATATTATTTCAAAGTTCCGTTGTGCTTGTTTACTCAAAATGCTAGTAACTGATAGTCCAAGGGTTGACTTGGGGTCATTTGTGGCTTCAAGTATCGTGTTACGCCTAGGGTGTAGGCTCAAGGCCTGACAAACTTTGTATCAAAGCCCTAGGTTTAGGGTATCCTCGGAAAGTCTGAAAGCTGCATTGAGTAGAGTCCTATTCATGGGTATGAAGCGCGCCACACTTATGACGAGGAGGATACGAGATTTTATTAGGAAAATTCCCTTTTGTTCATATTCTTTATCGTGCATTAAAGTTCAAATTCTAGAAATGCCATTCTAATTCGTGCTCTATTTCGCTTCAGTGAACCATGCCTCCCAGACGTGGTAATGGAAGAAGGGCTGCTAATGTCAATAGACCTGCCCCATCGCCCCGGCAGCTCCTCAGGATGAATCCATATCCACTGTCGAATTCAGGGCGACCATTCAATAGCTAGCTCAAACAGTCACCAACCAGGTGAACCAGCATGTGGTTCCATTAGCCACAAATAGGTTTTCAGCTGCTGCTCGAGTGCAGGATTTTACCCAAATAAACCCTCCATATTTTCATGGAACGAAGGTGGGAGAGGACTCACAAGGGTTTGTGGATGAGATCAGAAAGATCACCCGAATCATGGGTGTCAGCTCCTCCGAGAGAGCTGATCTGGCTGCCTACCAGCTTAAAGGGGTTGCCCAGGTTTGATACAAATAGTGGAAGGAGGGGTGGTCAGCGAAAGCAGGCCCGGTTGAGTGGGAGGAGTTCCACACAGCTTTCTTGGATAGGTTCTTTCCCCGGGAGCTGAGGGAGGTTAAGATGGTGCAATTTATGAATTTGCGTCAGGTTAATAGAACAATGGAGGAATATGCTCTAGAGGTTACCAGACTATCAAAGTATGCTCCGGAGATGGTAGCCAAGCCAAGGGCTCGCATGTTGAAGTTCGTAAATGGAGTATCTAATCTGGTCCTCAAGGAGTGTAGGACGACAATGCTAATCAAGGATTGGACCTCTCTAGCTTAATTGTGTATGCTCAGCAAATTGAGGCCGAGAAACTGATAGATATGGAACGTAAGAACAAGAGAGAGAGGATTGGCAAGTTAAATTTCAGCCATTAGAGGTCTAGGGGTAGTAGCCGCCCACAACAACAACATCAGAGGGCCCCAAGACCTAGCTCAGCCAGTGCCCCAACTTTTTAGTCCCGCCAGGATCGGAGGGGTGGGTCATCTGGCACTCAGTCTTAGGCTCACAGTACCAGGAAAAAGTATCCAGCTTGTCCCAAGTGTGGTAGGAATCACCCAGGAGAATGCCTTCAAAGACAATAGGGCTACTTTAGGTGTGGACAACTTGGACACAGGCTTAGGGAGTGCCCATCAGCAGGGCGAGGGAGATCACAATCCACTACCTCAGCATCTCCAGTAGGTCGACCAGCCTAGCAGGCTAACACATCAGGTACAAATGGCGGTCAACACCAAAATCGTTTCTATGCTCTATCTTCTCGTCAGGATCAAGAAAACTCACTTGACGTAGTTACTGGTATGTTACGTCTCTTCCATTTAGACATATATGCCCTCTTAGATCCAGGAGCTACTCTTTCGTTCGTGACTCCGTATATAGTAGTTCAGTTCAGTATAAGTCCAGAGGTCCTCTCAAAACCATTCTCAGTCTCTACCCAGTTGGTGAGTCAGTTAGAGCCAGCCGAGTGTAGAGAAATTGCCCAGTCACAATCCTGAACAAAGTAATTCCAGCTGATCTCGTAGAGCTAGACATGGTCGACTTTGACCTTATTCTTGACATGGATTGGTTACACTCCTGCTATGCCTCAGTTGATTGCAGAAATAGAGTTTTCAAATTCCAGTTTCCTAATGAGCCAGTTTTAGAGTGGTCGGGTAGCAATTCAACGCCTAAGGGTAAGTTTATTTCCTACCTTAAGGCCAAAAAACTAATTTCCAAAGGATGTATATATCATTTGGTTCGGGTCAAGGATTCCAACTCTGAGACCCCAACCATCCAGTCAGTTCCAATAGTCAGTGAGTCCCCAGATGTTTTTCCTGAGGATCTTCCCAGATTTCCCCTAAACAGGAAATAGACTTCGGAATAGATCTTCTCCCGGATATTTAGCCCATCTCCATCCCTCCTTATAGAATGGCTCTAGTTGAGCTTAAGGAGTTGAAGAAGCAGCTAAAAGATCTTCTTGACAAGGGTTTTATCAGACCCATCATCTCTCCCTAGGGTCCTCCAATGCTATTCGTGCGTAAGAAAGACGGTACCCTTAGAATGTGCATAGATTACCGTCAGCTGAACAAGGTCACCGTTAAGAACAGATACCCCCTACCTAGAATTGATGACCTGTTCGACCAACTTCAGGGAGCCCGGTTAGGGGTACAGTTGGTTGATTCGGCTAAAGGTGGTGTGGTAATGCAAAGCGGGTCAGATTCATCCTTGGTAGTTGAAGTTAAGTCCAAACAAGATGAAGATCCAGTTCTGCTTAAACTTAAAGAAGTAGTACTCATAATGGAGGTTGAGGCTTTCTCCCAAGGGGGAGATGGGGTGCTTCGTTACCAGGGTAGGTTGTGTGTACCGGATGTGGGTGAGTTGAGACAGCAAATACTGACTGAGGCACATAGCTCGAGATACACCATTCACCCTGGTGCTACCAAAATGTACCACGATTTGCAGGATATTTACTGGTGGAACGACATGAAAAGAGACATTGCTGAATTTGTAGTTAAGTGCCTGAACTGCCAGCAAGTCAAGGTAGAACAACAGAGACCAGGAGGTATGACCCAGGATATTAGCATACCCACATGGAAGTGGGAAGAATAAACATGGACTTCATTACGGCTCTACCTCAGACTCGTCCACAACACGATTCAATCTAGGTGATAGTAGATCGGATGACTAAGTCAGCTCACTTCCTCCTAGTCAAAACCTCAGATACAACTGAGGAATATGCTAGACTTTATATTCGAGAGCTAGTTAGACTTCATGGGGTGCCCGTATCCATCATTTCAGACAGAGGTACCCAGTTCACCTCCCACTTTTGGAAGTCCTTCCAAAAGGGACTTGGTACTCAGTTCAAGCTCAGTACAACTTTTCACCTGCAGATAGATGGGCAAGTTGAACAGACCATTCAAACCCTAGAAGATATGCTAAGAGCATGTGCAATCTATTTTAAGGGCAGTTGGGATGACCATTTGCCTCTTATCGATTTTGCGTACAACAACAACTACCATTCTAGCATCTAGATGGCCCCGTTTGAAGCATTGTATGGTAGAAGGTGTAGATCTCCTATAGGGTGGTTTGAACTGGGTGAAGCCACCTTAGTAGGGCCAGACTCAGTCCATGAGGCAATGCAGAAAGTTTAGCTAATCCGAGAAAGATTGAAAACAACTTAGAGCCATTAGAAATCTTATGCAAATATGTGGAGAAGAGTGTTGGAGTTTGCAGTTGATGACTGGGTATACCTGAAAATTTCGCCCATGAAAGGGGTGATGAGGTTTAGAAAGAAAGGAAAGCTCAGTCTGAGGTATGTGGGACCTTATAGAATTTTGAGACGTATCGGCAATATGGCTTATGAACTAGAGTTACCTTCAGAACTAGCAGCTGTACATCCAGTTTTCCACGTGTCACTTTTGAAGAAGTGCATCGGAGATCTAACCTCGGTTGTGCCATTGGACAACGTAGGAATAAAAGATAGTCTCTCATATCAGGAAATACCAGTCCATATCCTTGACCGTCAGGTGCATAAGCTGAGGAACAAGGAAATAGCTTCAGTCAAAGTCTTATGGAGAAATCAGTAGATTGAGGGAGCTATGTAGGAGGCTGAAGCTGATATGAAGGAGAAATACCCGCATTTGTTCTCTACCAGCTCCAGCACAACTTGAGATATTAGCTATGACCCTAGAACTCAATTTAGTTTTCATGGCTCAGTTCAGATGTTCAAGTCTCTTTTATGTTTTTGAATGTATGTATGAAAAGTAAACTTAGTTCAGATATGTATTTTGAAATAGAGATAGTCATTCTGGCAGTTTTGGAGTTAATTGAGCAACATTTGAAGATTATGATTGTTATTTTCTACTTCCTGTGTGTTTTCTAACATTCGAGGACGAATGTTTACAAGGGGGAGATATTGCAACACCCCAGAAACTCAAAATCCAATTTCGGGGAATAAAGCAGGAAATCTGGAAAACTGCAGAAATGTTGCAGGACAGCCCACCTGACGAGTCATCAAGTAACCTCACGACTCATTAGGTGAGCTGTGAGGAGAAGGCTAGTTAATGTAAAGGAGGGAGGCAGTGTACGAAACAAGGGATGTCACGAGTCATGGTCACCGACAACGATCCGTTAAGTCACTTGTGGTCAGTCTTGAGTTGGGTATATTTGGAGTTGACCAGTGTACTTGACGAGTGGGTGAAACGATTCGTCACCTGTGGCAACGACTCGTTAAGTGACTCTTACCTAGCCTAGAGTTAAAATCTTCAGTAGCGAACCAGTATGGTCCACGACTGGTGACTACAAGCCGTGGTCAGTGATCACGACTCGTTAGGTCCCTGTGGTAGCCTACTGAGGATCCCAGGCAGTGTACCTGACGGGAGTGACCACGAGTCATGGACAGTCACCACGACCTGTTAGGTCACCCGTTAGGGACACCTAACAGTTTTTCCCAGTGAACTTCTAAGGGCTATTTAGTAATTTCCTATTCTCCCAAACTCTAAACCACGTCATTTTAAGCATAAATTTAGACTTATTAGAGGATTGGGACGGTTACTTCCCTCATTCTCATGTTATTTCTCAGAAAATCATCAAAGGTTTTCTCAAGAAACTCTCAACCAAGCGTAGGGTTTTCCTTCATTGCATCTGTTCAAGTCCCCTTCTTAGGGTGAATTTTAGTTAGGTATGTGGGGTTTTAAAAAGGAGATTGTTCTTCCCTTGTGTCCCCAAAATGCTCCTCAACTTCCTCTATCAGTTTTAAGCCTTGAGGTTTTGAGTATGAAAAGGTTTCAAGTTTATTTTTGTTCATTTCACTTAGAACGATGTCCATGTATATTGCTGATATGACCCTCATAAATTCCTTATCAAATTGTATGTGTTTAGACAAAGTGAATCTAAGCCATAACATCTAAGCCATAACTTTTGAGTTATGATTTTGCTTTTGTTAAATTTCCTAGTGAATGAAGAATGCTTTGGGTCAACTTTCTAGAATTTCCTATATATATATATATATTTATATGTTGATTAAATATTCCATTAATGAGAATGACTTTAGCTTTGTTGCATGAAATTACTCAAATTCTCGAATTGCTCTACATTACGAAGTTCCCGTGTTGTTGGGATAAGTTGTGTTCTCAGGGGGCTGCTAGTAGTTTAGACTTGTTAGAATGTGGATTCTCTTTAGAATCTTTTATAAAATTGTCAATTGATCAATTTGACTTATCTCTTATTTCGAGGTTTCAATGGTGCCTCTCAATTATCGAATCGACTCAGATTTATAGTTTTTGGTCCATTAGTGGTCATGACATTCTAGTATATAGCTTTGACCAACCCCAAGACCCCAATTCAATTTGCTCCCTCTTAGACGGTCACGATGCTTCCGCATGAGAAGCTCCGACCGCCTAGAACCCAATTTAAAAATTTGGTCCGATAAGACTTCAAGGTACATGCATCTATACGTCCTTGACTAGTCTTGACCCTAGTTTGGAGCTATCAGCTTAGTAGTTCGTTTAGATTTTTCAGTGGAGTAGTACTTAGCACTGAGTTGGCCGGGTTCCAAGGCACCTAGGCTTCTAAAACTACGTTGCCAGCATAGGTCATAGTATTACTTGGCCCGATTGGCCCCCGCACTTTGTGATCACTCAGTTCATGGCTTTTACCCTGGCAAGGTATATTAGGTTCTATTGGTGGGGTGTATACATCGGACTCCACGTCTATCTCAAGTGGTTATATGTCGGTTATAGACTCTCCCACTAGTCACCCAAATTCCAACATTAGAATACACAAATTTCATTTCAAGACAAAGATCTCGCATTCAAGTGTTTCACTTAGCATGTCCTTGACCATCGACATGGTCATCTTGACCATTTCATATTATATTAGTAGTTCAGTTCAGCTTACCTGCTGGTCATTGCGTGTCATTTCAGTTCAGACTTAATATTCAGCTTATGTTCCTCCCACTTACTCTAGTACATTCAAAGTAATCGACGCATACTTTAATGTTGTATCGTTTCATAATACAACTACAGTTCTCAAACTCAAGACCGTTAGTTGCCGCAGTTCAGGTTCTCCATCGCAACAGTTGAAGTGTGAGTCCTCATCATCCAATAGCACTATTTTCCTTCTTTTAGTCATGTATTAGTTTCGCTTAGACGAGTTAGTCAGCTTGTCCCAAGAACCTCTGTTAGATGGCTTTCGCACAAACATGATTTTCATATTTATCAGTATTATTCAATTATTTGAACTTTATGTTTTCAGACTTGTCTCTCCTGGAATGTTTATGATATTATTTCAAAGTTCCGCCGGTGCTGCTTACTCGTAATGCTAGTAACTCGAGACTAAGGGTTGACTTGGGGTCACTTGTGGCTTGGCACCGTGGTTATGCCCAGGTGGCTCAGGGCGTGACATACTCCATAGTACAACCCTTAGAATACCCAAAATAACCTCACTTAGATATTATAAGCATAGGAAATTATTAAAATACCCCCGGAGATTTATTTAAAACAACTACCCGTCGATGCAACAAGTCCTTCAATGAGTCGTTGTTTGACCTGACGATCCGTTGAATCCATCTGTTACTCCTAGAGTGCTTTTTGTAATATATTTTTCCCCAAATAATGACTAGATAGGATGGCCCATTGTTACATACCATGAGTCGTCCTATGACTCTTGGTCAGGATCGACTTATCAACATCATAAATATCATAAGAGAAAAGCAAGTCAAACAACATGCCCGGTTCACTTATGTTCTACCAGAACTACCCTTAGCATTTCTCCGAAGTTCTTCCAACGAATCATCACCACGGGCCGTCACTCATCATTGTGATCCTTTTCAACCTTACATTGCTACCGAGCCAAAATTTGAACCTTTTGTTTAGTCCACTCAATGACCCACCACAGATGATCTTCATTGTGTAACGAGTCGTTGTTTGACCTATTAGTCTTGGGACGTTCAGACTGCTGGCCTACAATGGGCACTTAAAAGGTCGTTGTTCCCCACAATGCACTCAAGTATTTCCTCTGGTCATAAAGCTCCGTTGCATCCTTTCTAAAACTCTTCCAATGGCTCTTCCTAATGATCCATTACATGAACCAATGAGTCATCCTTTGACCCGTTAGTTCTAGGGGAAACGTTTTCACCAAATTAAGACATCCTCAGGACGGGCGACCCTACAACCCATCAGACCAAATGACGACTCGTCCCATGAGTTGTTCTGTGGCACTTTTTGTTAGTTCCCTTTTGAATTCCATTAAAACTATAGGGTTTGCTAATCTGGGAAAAGTTTTTGGGGTGTTACATTATATCCCCTTGGGAACATTCGTCCTTGAATGTGGGGAAACTCTTAATGGCTAGGGAAAGAGTTGCAATCCCAAGGATCGAATACTAAATGTTGAGTGCCGATATGCTCGACTCCGAACCACATGAATGAAATGGAATCATGCTTCATGCATACATACTAAGACATTAGAGGATCGAAAGACATGAGACTAACATAGAACTAGGTAGAGTATTGAGGAGGGATTATTTCTCCAAACTAAAAATGTGCTGATAAGGAATGAGTTATAACTCCCGAAACTACTTTTTCGACACCTTAAAAGATGACATGATAACTGATTTGACAGAGAGTAAGACTTTTCTGAATCCAACTTCCCAAGTAGTCCCTTCCGTTGGTTGATTGCTCTATAAAACCTTCACTCGACACCACCTTCTTGTTTTTCCTCAAACTTTATGAACCCGTTGGTCCAAGATTTCAATTGGAACCTTCCTTCTCTATTAGAGCCTTCCAACCCATCGGGGCTCTCATCACCTCAGTATCTTATCTTTTCATACAAGAACACCATGCTAACTGCACCCACTTTCGGAGTTCCAACACACAATGCAATCCTACTACACTTATCTTATGGCTCAAGTGGTAGATTATACTATCCCAAAAGCCCTCGAGTATCTAAGGCATGGATTGGGAATCACAATTTAGGTCATATCCATTGTGACCCTTATTTCTGTTATGGAGAAAATTCATAGGGCTAAGAATAAAGAGATCATAAGAACGAATCATTTACTAAAATCTAAACTTAGCACATACATGAGATAGCATGACTCGTTGAGCCGTTAAGGCAAATTCTAAGGACAGAGTTCATGTGAAGGCTACTGAGAGAGATGAGTTTACATACATAACGAGTTTCATGACATGAAGCTGAGATTTATGGAATCGTGGAGGAAGACTACTGTTGTTTGAAGCGTGTTATCTATATTTTTGGAAGTCTCGAACATAAGTATGAGTAGAACATAACACCGGGACCGAACATATAGGAAAACATTCCGAATAGGAAAGGATTGATATCCCATAATTACTATTTCTAGAACCCCTCTACTAGAACACTCAGGACTTGAGCGACCCATCAACTTATCATCACCCCCTTAGCTTAAAGCCATCATTCTAAGGTTCTTGGATCCTCTCTAAGACTAGGCTACATCACTAACTCTTGACTTCCCATTTTCCTCTAAAGCTATTATCATGGCTTCATACTTATAATCATTTAATAACATCCTCAAAATCTCATACTAGGATGAAAAAAGAGTCTTATACATTATACTGCGACTCTTAGGACTAACAATATGCAAGAATCAATCATGAAAAGATCATAAAATACCTGTGAATACTTCTAACAAGCTTCTCCGATCCCCGATGTGATGATAGGTCATAGAAGTCGGGGTCCATGCTATCCACGCCCCCACCAGCTGATATACCCTGCTGAGATGGGAGGGCTGTTGGAGCTACTAAAGAGTGGGGTGGTTGGGGCCCTATCTTCACCCGTTTGGCCGCTGGGCGATCTCTCGAGTTTATGGCCTGACTTGCCACACCAAAAGTAAGCACCTAGACCAGCCATGCGCTCCCGAATGGTTCTTTCCACTGTTCTTGCAAGATGGGTATGTAATCTCCCTTACTCTGGGTCTATTTGAAGTACCAGCTGTTGATGGTGCTAGGACTGATGATTTCCAATGGGACAAAGGAACGAGCCACCACTGCTTTTCTATTGGGAATACTAAGTCCCATATCCTTCTCTCTTGCTCTCCCTCTCAACCTTTATCTTTTCCTCCATATGTTACATGGATCATGAGGCTAGAAATGTCCTTGTCACTGATAAGCATCACACCCCACACTCCCAACCACTAAATCCGAGACTTATGAACCTACTCATGCAGCCCTCGAATCGGCCACCATTTTTGGTGCACACTTAGACAATCTCGTATAAACTCAAGGAATAATCTTGGACAGTCATGTCATTCTTCTTCAAGTTGACGAACATCGTCGCCTTTGCTTCCTTCAACTCGGAAAAGAACCTGTCCAAGAAGGCTTTCACAAACTCGTTCCAACTCACTAGAGCGCACCTACCGTATGATTTTCCTTCCATTGTTCGAACTATATATTCTCAACCCCTTCACTCGATAGGAGGCCAAGTCCACACTTTCTTCACTAGTCACCCCCATAATCTGGGTGATCTTCTAAATCTCCCTTTATAAACTCATGTGGATCCAGCTCATCTTTAACCCAAAAATCCTGTGAGTTAATTCTAATAAAATTCGCACTTTGTCGCCCTAGCATTCCCATTATGTTTCATAGGTGATACCGCTCGATGGCTATTCGTGCTATGACGGTCTCAGGCCAACACCAAATGTAGCTCAAAACTCTATATGGGTAATTTTCTTATTCACCTGCCCGGCTGCTAGTGGGCCGGCTAGTGCCCATTACCGTTTCTCCTTCCATTTGTTTATCTCGGGAGGCATTGTATGCGAATGTGTAGCATGAGTTAGAAGGGGAAATTCTTTAGAGTTTCACACTCTATGCATGATAAGAATTAGAAGAAGGGAGTTTTCCAAAACGCCTTTTTAGCCCTTTCTCATAAGTGTGCCGCACTTCACACCGATGAAAAGACTCTACCCGATGCGGCTGCACACCCTAGGATACTCTAAAAGCTAATACTGAAACTACGCTATCACGACCCAAGCATGGACCTCGAATTGAGACATCGTGGACCTGAACCACGAATGGCTCCAAGCTAACTCATGGCATAACATATTTCTAACATAATTCTAACATAATTCTAACATAACAACAACTAAAAGAACATAACTGAGTGGAAGCTTAATTGAATTTGAACTAATAAAAAGGGAAATGATAAAAATTTGATAACAACACTGAGTCATAAGTTGAAACTAGTACTACACTATCTGAAAGCCTCTACTAATTTGATGAGCTACTGGAACAAGCCCCCAGATAACTCTAACTTCTAAAACTAGAAATAAACTAAATTAAAGAAAATTAAACTCCTACCCTCGAAAGATGAGGACTCACCACTATCAGTTGATAGCGTCTAGAGTGTGTTTAACCGCAAGGCTGAGTCTGAATACCTGGATCTATATCATATAATGATATGACACATAAAATATGCGGTCAATACTTAGAATGTACTGAATATGTGAGAAAAGTAAGTGAAGCTAGAAACATGCTAGTAATCCGAGAAGGACTGAACTGGATACATAACTAAATACATAATCGAGGTGAAGTACAATGACCCCTATTCTGAAATGCATAGAAACTAACCTCGTAACCCCTAAGGAAGGGTGTTCATACCTTCCAAGGGTAAGAACTATAACTCCGCATGATATCACTCGTGAACTCAGGGAGACATTCTGTAATAATGATGACCCCTGCATGCGCCCATTGAGGCAAAAGAGACACTCCTCAACAATGAGGATCTCATATTCCTAGCTATGGGAAACCTCTACTACCGAGAATCTCTTATCCTATGGTGGCACGTTGTTTATGAGACCCTCGGGTTGCCTAACTTCTAGCCTACTCGGTGCCATGTCCTACTCCAAACTAAACATAAGGATGCATGTAATTAATAAACTGCTGATGTCCTAAGACTAGTCGAAACTACTTTATCTAGAAAGAGTCCAAAGGACCATGACATACCGATAGCGTGGCTTATAATTGATGTTCTAAGACTAGTCGTGGCTATTTTCTACTAGCAAAAGGCTTGAGAGTCTTAAGAACCATAGACATGCTGATCATATTGAATTCATGAGAGTCTGGTCAGGGCTACTTTCTACTGACAAGAGGCCCAAGAGAGTCTAGAAAATCATAAACATGTTAATCATACTAATTTCATAAAAATCATAAGTCCAAATCATAGCATAAATCATAAGTACTTAATTCATGGAAAAATCATATATCCGAAACAGACCATATTTCCTAAACAACAAATTTATGGGCTGAACTTTGGGAAATCATGCCAATATCAAATCATGGGAGTTCATCATGAAATTGAGAGTGAATTTGTTAACATCATGTACTATTTATCATAAGAACGTTGAAACCATGAATACATGAGAGAAATCATTCATAGAATCAAAACCCTAGGACATGTTTCTTCTTTTTTCTAGGGAGCCAAAGTAGCTAGGGTTTTGAACATAAATTAGGACACAAGGATGAAAGGAGATCCTTGTTAAAGTCTCACATACCTAGTTGAAGAATCCCCCCAAAAGATCCCGGCTTCGTCGCACCTTGAGAGCAAAACCCTAGGTCTTAGGCCTTGAGAGAAAGAAAGGAGACTTTCCGATGATTTGAGAAGGAATGAGGGATTATTCTATGAAAAACCCTTTAGTACGACCCTTAGAATACCCAAAATGACCTCACTTAGAAATTAGAAGAATATAAAATTACTAAATACCCCCCGGAGATTCTTTTTTGAAAAAACTACTTGCTCGGGGATGCAACGAGTCCTTCAATGACTCATTGTTTGACCCACACCAATTTAATCCATTTGCTAATTCTCGAGTGCTTCCGGTACTCTCTCCTGTTTCCCCAAACAATGACTAGACATGATGGTCCATTATACACCATGAGTCGCCTTACGACTCGTGGGTCGAACTACCCCTTGAAGTATTTCTCTCAAGTTCTTCCTAATGGATCATCACCGATAACGCTCAAACCACACATCTAACTAAAGTATGGCGAACGTTGTCAATAAAGAACCCTGCTAGAGGTTGTGGTCGATCCTCGTGGAATATGGAAGACTTGTATTGCCACTGTGATGAACTTGTATGGTAATTACTACACAATGGGGGATTCTAATAAAAATCAATAATAGAAATAAAAACAAAGAATCAAAATTATATTTGTGGAATCAATAATTAAAGGATAACTAGGTTTGTGTTCCCCATGGGTTCATAATGTGCCTTTGGGTATACACTCGTGAGCTTTACCAATACTTACTTACGTAAATAATAACTTAGGTTCATTCAAACGATCGACCAACTCTATTGAATGACTATTCTCAATTACTCGACCAAGTCTCATTTGAAGTTTTGAAACTAACCATTATCACTAAGTTCACTAAGTTCTAGATATAACTATCCCGCGACCACAACTCAAGTTAATACAATGATCATCAAGATCAAGGCTCTCGTTGTTCTCTTGTCCTAGTCTCTACCTCTTAGACCAAAGAAAGTAAAGAATTCAAGCATCTTCCTTCATCGCTTGCGTGATCACGGAAATAATATAGGTCCCGTGTTACGCTTTATAGCTTAAATTACGTGTTGTCTAAGCTATTTGATACATTTTCATGTGATTTTATATAAAAGTGAGGATATGTGCTAACCAACATGATTAGCCTTTTTTTTTTAGGTTTTTGATGACTTTTGAGGAGCTAATTCATGAATTGGTGAAGTAGAGGCTTTGAGAAGGAATCAACACGCGAACGTCGGCAAAGAGGAGGCCTAAAACAAACAAATTTCAAGGCGTCGGCAGTATTGCCACGGCAGGCAGGCTGCCCAAGACAGCTCCTTGCGCGTTGGCAGCGTGCCACGGCAGGGAGGCTCCATGACCACAAAGTGTGTGACGCGCTGCCTGGGCAGCCAGACACGTTGCCACGCGCAACATGCCGCTAAGGCCGATTTTCTAGTTGAATTCCTGAGTTGCGATTCGTGTCACAGCGGCAGTGCTCCGCGATACACTCTGTGACACGGAGCCGTTCCACGACAGGCCAAATTATGCACGTTCTTCATTTACTATAAATAGGACCCTTAGCTCTTATTTTCATTTGGTCACGATTTATTCAAACCGCATAGAGAGAAGGGAGAAGTGGGAGAACTCACCGAGGGTTCATCAAATTCCCTTCTCATCTACCAATCTCATGTAAGTATGTAGTTAAGAGTAGATTAATAGTAGATTAGGAGTAGATTAACGTAGTTTTACTAACATGAATGGCAAGAACCCTTCCTCTAGGTTGAAGCCATGAATTATGATTGTAATTCTATGATATTGTTTTGAAATTGAGTTATTGATTGTTGTTTCGTCTTACATTCTGGATTGTTGGCTGTTTTTATGATTGATCACCATAAAAGCATATTGTTAGCTTGGGAAATAGCTTGAGAAGGCATACTTAGGTCGACATGAGAATGTGGGGAGCATGAAGTAATCTCGAGAGGTTCCTGTTTGGATAGAAATATACCTAACACCTTGCTTGGTTGACACACGGGGTATGAAAGCATCAATTTGGGATGTCACATCACCACTCGAAGAAGTAGGTGTGCGGCTGAGTTGAGTTAAATGGTTAGACGTACGAAAGTCCCTAATCGTTTCCCGTAAACTACAACATAATTGATTGCCCGACTAGAAAATTAAACTCACAATGATGCAAATTGAGGCTAGATTGCCGTGTTAAGAGGGAAGACCATAAGCATGCAATTCCAGTTATGTGAAATAACAATTGTAGTTCCATGCCTGTTCCACTGCAAATCTTATTATCGCATGACTAATCTGCTTTTAACCCTATGTTGCTCCTATGTCTTCTTGCACATTTCGTTGACCCAAACTTAGACTTAAATATTCTCAAACGAAAATGTCTATAACCAACACTTAAGATATTTAAGATTCACACTAGAAATGGATAGTTAGAGGAATGGGTCCAGTCCCTTGGGTTCGATAATCCTGGCTCTTAGAAAGAGCCACTATATTACTTGCACGACCCGTACACTTGCGGGCACGCTGTTTTTGCGCGCCGTTGCCGGGGACTCGGCGAAGTTTTAATAACTTATTCGTTTTTGTGTGATTTTTTAAATTTTCTTAAGTGTTGAGAACTTGGTCTTAGTTTGTCTATTTGCAGTTGACAGTTGTCCCGCCGAGCCGGCTAGAAATACAGAGCTTGTGGAACCGTTGCTTGAACCCGAACGTCAAATCCATTTGCAAAGGAGAGTAGCTCTAGAGCAAAAGCTGAAGAGACTTCTCAAGAAAGGTAATGACAACAACCACCCGAAGTGGGACAAGTACAACTGTTATCGGCATTAATGGCAAGAAGACCCGCTCGCGAAGTGGCAATCCCACTAGCGACTAATGTGACCTCTAGTATCCGTAAACCTGAGCTCCGGAGGAAACTTTGAGCTTAAACAAAGAATATGGTGCAGTTGTAACATTCTAGTGGTCAGTTCACTGAATGGCACATGAGGACCTGCAGCAAGACTTACAGAAAGCTTTCTTGGAGATAGTGACACGTTTGTCCCCACCTAGCGTGTCCACGTATTATGTCCGCTAACCCTCTTCCCATTTTCATTGTTGGGAGAGGCGAAAAAGTGGCTGAAGGCCGAAGCCACCGAACTCCATTACCATGGGATGACTGGCTAGAAAGTTCCTTATCGATTTTTCCTTCGTGCAAGACTCAGTTGAGAGAAGTGAGATACCGCTCCAGCGTAAGCCTGATGAGAATATATATGGCTGGGAAAGATTCAAGTCATTATTGAGACTGCCCTCATCATCAGCAATCAAATGAAGTGCTGGCCCATACCTTTGTAGAAAGTCTAGACCCACACAATAAAATATTACTAGACTCTCGCAATGGGTGGGCAGTTTGAAAAGACGTATGATGAGTTGTACACTTTGTTGAACAAATAATTGCACAAGGAAATCCGTAGTGGTACAAATAATCATCAAGTAGGGGCAGGAAGATCGTGGTTGATGTACAGAGGGTTTGAATGCCTTGGCAAAGACAAGGCTTCGTTTCAACATCAAATGTTGACTCACTAATAAACCGAGTATGCACCAACACCAAAGTCCAGTTAATGCAACAACAATAGGCTCCGAGTTGGTGTGAAATTTGTGGTAATATGGGCACAATGCAGAATCTTGTGGAGCCAATTCGGAATTAGTCAATTTCATTGGGAATGTGCATGAATCGTAACTGAAACAACTCCAACAGCAATGGCAGTAATACCCAAATTCTTCTTGGGGTAGAAATCAAAAGCGTAATTTTATGCAACTCAACAACATCAAGATTGCAGCGCATAGCAGATTGAGGGCATAGTAGCAGCCGCATTGGAGGAAACACTGCAGAAAATCATGGAGACCTGCACGCTTAGCAGAAAATCGCGAGGATGGCAACAAACTTAATGAATCGCCAGTAGCCACCCGCAATCTTGAAAAGCAAGGAGCCAAATAGAAACTGCTCAAAACATGAGGCCGCAAGGGGGATTACTAAGCGACGCAGATCCTAACTCCCGGCGTATCAATGCCATCAGCCTTAGAAGTGGAAGACAATAGCCGATGCGTCTAGAGAGTTGAGAAAAAGAGGTGCAAATGAGTTGGTGTAAGAATGTGACCGCCCACCGATATTGGAGTAAATCAGAGTGCTGGGCAACAAAATGCACAACCTTCATTGCAGCTACAGCACAACGACTACCACCACCCCTCCCTCGAGACTAAAAAGAGCAAGGAGGAAGAATGCTTCAAAAAAGTTCTTCGAGACTTTCAAAGAACTTCACATAAATTTGCCTCTTATTGATGTCTTGTGGAATGCCCAAGTATGCTAAATACTTGAAGGACGTGATGGCGAACAAAGTTAGATTGGTGGATGTCCAGACTGTAGCACTGACTGAGGAGTGCAGTCATTGTGGTGTTGAGCAAATGCCAAAGAAGCTCAAAGACCCCGGGAGTTTTACCCTCCCCATACAAATTGGTAAAGCTGAATTGCTCCGAGCTTTGTGTGATTTAGGGCAGCAGCTAATCTAATGCCCCTATCCTTATTCAACAACTTGGGGTTGGGAAGACTGAGACCACAAGGTTGATGTTGCAAACCCTGGCCGACAAGTCGCGAGTGACACCCGATGGAATCATGTAGAGGACCTTCTCATCAAAGTAGTGGTAAATTTATTATACTCCGCGATTTTATTATTTTAGATTTTCTGTGTTGATGACCAGTACCCTCTAATCTTGGGACGGCCATTCTTGGCCACCGGAGGAGCGCGGTGATTGATTTGAGAGAAGGGACCCTGAAAAATGAGGGTCGAGGACAAGAAATCTTTCGCCCAATGCTAAGAGCTAACAAACCCATCCGCACACTGGCGTAAAACCTTCAGCTGGGTTAGTGTGTCAAGAGAGGATGAGTGTGGGGTGGAGGATTCCACAGGTGCACGGCCAAAGGCAGTATCAAGTGTTCAGCCCAAGTCTGATAAAGGGCTTCAAATTGAAAAGAAGTTGGAGAAAGGGGAGGAACAGAGGGAGGTCAAGCTTCTCTCGACAACAGAAAAAGGAGGTGGTTCTCGAAAGAGAAACCTGCATGAGGATGTCCTGAAGGCAGTCCACGTCGTGCCACGACGTAAAATAAGGCGCTGCTTGGGAGGCAACCCAAGGGTACCTCAGGTACACTTTGTAATTTTGACTTTTGTTTTGATTTTGTTATTTTAATTTATTTGTTTGTGTTTTGGTGAAAGTTAGGCACAGTGTGGAGGGAAGTCCGAGTACCCTCGCAGGAGGAAGCTAGGAAGCATGGAAAAGGAAAAGTGTGGGGTCGACCACCCGCTCGTGAAATTTATGGAAAAACATGCTACTAGCTAGCCTAAGAGGCTCAGGAGTATTTCTCACCCTCTTAAAACGTTAATTTGATGCTACGGGGACATAGCATGAATTAAGTGTGGGGTGAGGGAAATTCTTCAGGTAATTTCAAAATTTTGTGCTCAATAAATGGTTGGTGAATGTAATGCTTGTTGGGAAAAATGAGAAAATTTTTAAAAAATTTTGTGAGTCAAGCATGAATTCATCACCCGTTGGTTTTTCTTTTTTCTGGGCTCTTTTCCGATCAGGTGTTTGAACCGACGAATAAAATTTTTTATGTTTATTTTTATTTATCTGTACATAATGTTTTAGTCAGACTGAGGGACTGTTTCCGACGATGGATGGATGACGACCGTCTGAGGAAAATTAGTCGATAGATGTCGGCTTTTGAAATCATAGCTAATTGATGCTCGATGTTCTTGTTATGTCAGATACATTGTGAGAGGCAAGTATGTTCGCATTACATGCAAGTTTATAACTTTGTTTGAGACACTTAGGCTCTTGAATTTGACTCAATATAATTGAAGCTTAATGTTCTAATTCTTGTGATTAGTCGAGCAAGAGTCCTGGCCGTGTCTTAAATCGAGCATGTGCACTGAGGGTAAGGTTTTTGAGCATTCTATGCTATTGTGGATTGTCTAGAACTTGCCTAGTGTGTGTATGAAGCAAAATGAAGGATGTGAATTGTAGGAGATGATTTAGGCATTCCTTTGAATTAACCCACTTTTGTCCTCGCTTTACCTACTCCTGAGAAATGAATCTCAAGCTAGCCCCAAGGCGAGCGTGAGCCGTCTGATAGCCGCAAATATAAGTTTCCAAACCGTTTCTTTCATTAACCTTGAATTTGACCCAAAGCTCTTAAGCGCTTGAAGAAGAAAAATCTGAAAGAGCAGAGGAGTGAGGAGAATGAAAAGAAATGAAAAGTAGCAAGTTGTAGAAGTTGAGAAAGGTCAAAGGTGCACCCGTGTGAAATGAACATTATTGTTAAGGAGTAAGAAAACAAAGTAATGAAGAATTATTTATAGAGCTCCTTACTGACAAGTCAAAAGTGCCTAAATAAAAGGGGAAACAAAAGAGGACAAAGAAACCAACAAGGATAAAAGGTGAAGTAAGGAAGGGAAATTCGCCAGAGGGCGTGATGTATTAAAAGCGCTTAGGAAGATAGTCACTATTACCGGCCATAATAGTACCTACCTCGACTCGGGAAGTTACGTTACAACCTTCAAAGTCCTACTTGATCTTACATCCATACATCCTTAAATTAGTGGAGTAAAACACTAAGGGCAAGCTTATGGGTCATGACATGAAGCATGTGAATTCTTTGTGAGAGTGAGTAAATTCTTTTTATATACCCACACATGTTGTGATGTAAAAATTGTTTTGCGTGTGATTGGGTAACTCTTTTTCCGTGAGGGCACATGTTTAATGAAGGATAAAATTCATGTGGGATTTCTAAATCAGTTGATTGACATGAGTTTGCTCAAATTGAGAGTCGATTCTTGAGGTTAAGAAGTCTTAACATAGTTGTATTTCATAGCACGTTTCTATTTTTAACTTGTATCTTACATAATCATTATGTTTATAGCTTGAATTAACTTGCTAAATTAGTTATGTGGGACTCTCCATGCATGATATGTAAAAGGTTGTTCGAGGACGAACAAGGCTTTAAGTGTGCTGTGATCACGGAAATAATATAGGTCCCGTGATACGCTTTATAGCTTAAATTAGTCGGGTTGTCTAAGCTATTTGATATATTTTCATGTGATTTTATATAAAAGTGAGGATATGTGCTAATCCAACATGATTAGCCTTTGTTTTGTAGGTTTTTGATGACTTTGACGAGCTACTCCCATGAATTGGTGAAGTAGAGGTTGGGAATCAACACGCGAACGTCGGCAAAGAGGAGGCCTAAAACAGCCAGCTCAAGGCCGGTAGCGTGCCACGGCAGTGTGCTGCCCAAGACAGCTCCCTCAAGGTTGGCGCTGCGCCACGGCAAAGGGAGGCCCGCGACCACAAGTGTGTGACGCGCCGCCTGCTATTGGCGGACACGCGCCATCGCGGGCAACATGTCGCCAAGGCCGATTTTCTAGTTGAATTCGCTGAGTTACGCGATGCCTCCGTGTCACGCGGAGGGCAAAGGTTCGCGATACACCCATGACACGGAGCCGTTCCATGACAGGCCAAATTATGCACGTTCTTCATTTACTATAAATAGGACCCTTAGCTCTTATTTTCATTTGGTCATGATTTTATTCAGAAAACCGCATAGGAGTGAAGGGAGAAGTGGGAGAACTCACCTAGGGTTTATCAAATTCCCTTCTCATCTACCAATCTCTGTAAGTATGTAGTTAGGAGATTAATAGTGATAGGGAGTAGATTAACGTAGTTTTACTAACATGAATGGCAAGAACCCTTCCTCTAGGGTTGAAGACATGAATTATGATTGTAATTCTATGATATTGTTTTGGAATTGAGTTATTGATTGTTTTCGCCTTTGCATTCTGTTTTGTTGGTTGTTTTAATGATTGATCACCATAAAAGCATATTGTTAGCTTGGGAAATAGCTTGAGAAGGCATTACCTAGGTCAGGACATGAGAAATGTGGAGTATGAAGTAATTCCCGGGAGAGGTCTGCTTGATAGAAATATACCTAACACCTTGCTTGGTTGACACACTAAGTTATGAAAGACCAATTTGGGATGTCACATCACCACTCGAAAAAGTAGGTGTGCGGCTAAGTTGAGTTAAATGGTTAGACGTACGAAAGTCCCTAATCGTTTCCCCGCAAACCACAACATAATTGATTGCCCGCGACTAGAAAATTAAAACTCCTCAATGATGCAAAGGAGGCTAGATTGCCGTGTTAAGAGGCTCGAAAGACCAGCCATAAGCATGCAATTATAATTATGTGAAATAACAATTGGTAGTTCCATGCTCGTTCCACTGCAAATCTTATTATCGCATGACTAATCGGTTTTAACCTCATGTTGCTCCTAAGGCACTTTCAGAATATTTCGTTGACCCAAACTTAGACTTAAATATTCTCAAACGAAAATGTCTATAACCAACACTTAAGATATTTAAGATTCACACTAGAAATGGATAGTTAGAGGAATGGGTCCAGTCCCTTGGGTTCGATAATCCGGTTCTTAAAAGGAGCCACTATATTACTTGCACGACCCGTCACTGGCGGCACGTCAAGTTTTTGTGGCAGGCCGCCACGCTACAGCTGGCTGTTTTAGGCCTCCTTTTTGCCGACGTTCTCTGTTGATTCCTTCTCCAAGCCTTACTTCACCAATTCAAGGAATTAGCTCGCCAAAAGTCATCAAAAACCTACAAAACAAAGGCTAATCATGTTGGTTAGCACATATCCTCACTTTTATATAAAATCACATGAAAATGTATTAAATAGCTTAGACAACACGACTAATTTAAGTTGAGTAAAGCGTATCATGTGACCTATATTATTTCCGTGATCATTGCGCACCGCTAAGAATTATCAAAGATGAAGAGACTACAATATAAGTAATTAGTATTGGTTTTAGACTCACTTTGTACAACCCTAACTTGTTAATTCATTGTTCCCAAACCCTAGCTATGGAGGTTTTAGTTGTAAGGTTGTGATTTGTGTTCATTATTGAAGACATAAAACAATACTTATACAAAGACATTTGAGAAAACAATTCTTCAATTAATCCACAAAATCTTGAATAACAAGTAGCAAGAACAAGATACCCAAAAAAGGTTGATCACAAGGTTGAACCAACTCAATTCTCTCTTCCAATGATGTAAAATTCCTTACTTCACTATTTTCCTACTAAAATAAAGTGTCGTCCTTCATGTTAAAAATAAAACATAAAAAGTATTTATAGGGACACAATAAATCTCTTTCCTAAACTAACAAAGATCGTTTCCATATTTGTAGTCGACCTTAATACGGGACCATCTACGACTCGTAGGGCTTACGGACCATGGCATCAACTTGTGACTTGAAGTATTGGCTGGAATTTTGCCAAGTGTTGGGCCAAGGTACGCATTCATACCAACATCCACAACTCATACATTGCGCCCGTGGCTTGATCCTGGAGATTTTGAACTTTGTTAAAACTTCACCACGACGGGTATGGTACGACTCAAAATCTTTATCTCATGGGTCATAGGGTACTCTTGTACTGAGAATAAGCCTCCTGTGCATTTCTTCTGGATTTCATCACGACTGACTTACCACAACTTGTACCAACATGGTACGATCCGTGACATGTCTCATGGGGGATCAATCTTCCGTGTTAAACTTTCGCCTTCTCATCAAGGCCCTAAGTACGACTCGTAGGTCCATCCTATGGATCGTACTGTCGACTGCACTTTTTCCCTTTTTTTGCAACTTTAACTCTCTTTGCAATTTATTGTTCCAACACCCATTTATCCCGAAATCAAAGGAAAAGCTCCTCATTCATATAAATACACCTAAGTCCATGCTATTTTCTTAGTTTTGAGCGTCAATAGTGCTTTAAATCCACAGCACATCAACACCCTCAACTTAAGACTTTTCATGTCCTCAGGCAAGGAAAAAAACTAAAAACAACGCTAAACTACAAAAATAAAACTTAAGATACTAAAGCCAAAACTCAAACAAATTTGTACCGTATATACAAACTCTATTAACTCCTTCTCCCGAAACATCATCGCCCAACGTATTGCAAGCAACATCAAAACATCATATTAAGGATTAGGACATGTCATCTAGCTATCAACAAGCAATCAAGTTATCACCTATGTGTTTCATTACAGATTAATGATAAAAGAAAAAAATAATCCATGTACCTCATTGAAAATGAAGTCCCTACTCTAATATGAAGTATCATATGGAACATGGGACTAGGCAAATAAAGCACTCACTCTCTCAAAGAACTGCAAGTATTATGCATCAGATACCATAGGTTTGCCCTTAATTTCTCGTTTGGTTTGTTAGATGGTCAAATAAAGATCACCGTAGGACTTGATATGGCTTGTGGCCGTAGTCTTAGGGATGGACATGATAAAGATGAAAGATTTTATGAGTGACTATCCCTTCCTTGGCACTACATTCATTGGCTACACCATTCTCCTATTTCCCACCCTTCATTCGGTTTTGTCTTCTTTCTTTCTTTTTTCCCATTTTAAGAATATTTGCATAGGTAAGGTGATTTTTCAACAATTTCAAGCTATTTTGAATTTTTCTTTTTTCTCAATATTCTAAATTTGTAGCTTTTTACTTTTTCACCCCACCACACCTTTTTCACCATTTTTTCTCATTCTTTTCTTTCCTTTTTCTCCCGCTCCCACCATTTATGCACCCCACTTAGCTACCCTCAACTTAAGCATTTTGCTTATGTTGAGGTTCACAATATCCAAGGAAGGACCAGGGCCAAAACAGGTTCATTATAAATAAATGGGTACGGTTGATGTGTAAATCAAAGAAATATGGTCTATTAAGGCTCTGGGATCAATGGATTCATGAAACTTTGGTAGGGCAATATAGGAAAAAGTGAGCTAAAAAATGGCCTATGATCAAATCCTAACCAACCATCCTTAACCTATGCAGAGACCAACCCGGAAAGTTCTAGATCTTCAAAAACATACTGCAATAAATACTAAGACTCACTCGCACATGGTACATGAACTATTTTCACTTTACTCCGTCTCGTTCATACATGGATTAACAAGACTAGAACTATTAATAACTAAATGACATAAAACAACTACGTAAAATCATGCATCATTGTCACAAATACATAGCAAAAATTTTAAAACTGGTCAATTTTTCAAAAACAACAAAAGTAGTGAATATCCATTGACCGAGTATTCCTAAGTTACTTTCAATCAAACAAAATCACAACTAGAAACAAATAAAATCCTAACACATGTCGGTTCTACTAGATGTATCCTGAGGGAAAAGAAACACTTGGCTGGCAAAACCCTCGTGACGAATAAAATATCCCAAAAATACAAGTACACCCCCCTTTTAAAAAATGAGCTTCGTCCTCGAAGCATAAAATATAAGTATGAAGAGAAAAAGGACATACCTGTGGCTACTCAAACTTCACCTCTGTCATCTGCGAAGGTGGCACCTCCGTAGTAGCAGTTGGCGCTAGCAAAAGGACAACACACTCAATGGTGTAACAATGGGGGTAGTGGTCCCCCAATGAATATAGCCGCTGAATGGCCTCGTAGTAATCGGGGCTGAATGTGGCTCACCCGGTGGTCATGGACACTAGCAAGCTCGGGATGAGCCGCGGGTGGAGCTTCCGCTCCTCTAACTCTCTCATGCAGCTCGGGCCATATGTCTTCATGAGCCCGCATACTCTTTGCTATAGCCCTCGCGCTCTTCTTCTCCTTCTTTCTCTTCTTTTCAAACTCCTCACCAACACTTCAAGAAATTTCTCTCTTTCTTGCCTTTATCACCGGCCGCTGCAGTTGGCCCCCGCATGCTGCCAAATCAATATCCTCTCAAGCTCTGCATCCAGGTACGTGGCGAGTGGGAGGTCGCCAGAATAAATGGTTGCCATAAAGACAACTCAACCTCTTGACTTCGAAGATCCCCAACTCTGCACGGAGAATGTCGGTGCATGACTGCTCCGCCATCCTCAAGTTAAATCTGCTGCTTTCAAACTATCCGCACCGGGCATGAAGAGCCCGAGCTACTACATCTATCTCGCATTTGACCCATGGCTTTACATTCTCCATCATTGCTGAATTTTGCGCTTCACCTCATAGTCAATATCTTTGCTAGCCGAGGAAATCCTACGGTACCAAGATGTACCCCGTTGGAGTCTCGAGTTCGTACACCGGGCAGCGATGTAGCCGAGGTGCTGTGAGCTGACTAATGACCGCATCTATAGCCGGTGTCTCGCTCTCGCTTCCCGAGTACTACGGACATTCACCCGTACGTTTCCCGCCGGATAAGCACGGTATAGCCGTAGGCATCCCTGGATCTACTTACCGGGTTCATCTCATCCCAGATAAGGCCTATGTCCACAATTTTGGCCTCCGATCAATCCCCTTATCACTCCGCCGAACTCTCGCCTCCCCGCAAAACCGTATACAAGGCTCTGAATGGAATAGTAGCATTTCCACGCTTCGGTCTCTCGTATCTCTTCGTAGCTATGATCTCGAGATGTTAAGAGAGTAGCGAGACATGAGGCATGCCACCAACGCCTCGCCTATCAAAGACTCGCATGTTATCATTGATTGTGGGCGCTAATCATGTCTCACCAAAGGTCTCAAACAGTATTTGCTATAAAGTTTAGTGAATTCTTTGTCACCTTCTTGCCACCTGTAACCCACTCAGCCTCATCCTTGTTCTCAACTATCACTTCGCGGCCGCTGCAGCTGCCTCTCGTCCTTCACCCCTACTCGTAATCTAATATGCTTCATTGCCTCAACCCGGTAATCATACTGGGTTATCTCATGGTCTCAACCGAGGTCCATATAACATCTGTGCAACAGTCCGATTGGATACATCTACTACTCGCCCTCGGACTAGAACACTCTCCAAGCAAGGCTGCTCCTTTATCTTTTCCTCCTTTACTTTCTCCTCCATTGTGGCCAGTAGTTGGCGAGAACTCTCTGACGATCTTCTCTGCGGTATTGTGTAGGGTCTTGGCCATCCATTCTAACCCATAGAAGCTAAAAATACGCTTCATCTCCTCTACTTCATTCAAGGAATTAGTGAGGATCCGCGGTTCTTCTTGGATACTTCTTTTTGGTTTGTTCTTGGTGGTGAGAGCGATGCCTTATTCATATATTTCTTTAGCACCCGACACTCTCCACCGCATTGTTCTCGTTTCCGGCAGGGTCTGCTCATCCACTTCTTCCTCACTACTTTCTGCATCATTTTGGGTCCCTTCATCACTTTTTTATAACGTTCAAACCAAACTTCTAACTAAAGTATGAAGCGACCATTGTCAATAAAGAATCCAACTAGAGGTCAGGGTCGCATCCTACGTAAAAATATGGAAGATCTAGACTACAGTCGGTAGATGAATATGTATGGTAATTACATCACAATGGGGATTCTAATAAAATCAATAATAGAAATAAACAGCAGTCAAGATTATATTTGTGAATCAATAATTAAAGGATAACTAAGGTTTGTGTTCCCCATGGGTTCATAACAACTTTGGGTATACACTCGTGACCTTTACCAATACTTACTTATAGAACTGAAAACTTAGGTTCATTCAAACGATCAACCAATCCCCATTGAATGACTATCCTCAATTTCTCGACCAAGTTTCATGAGTTTTGCAAACTAACCGCTATCAAGTTCCGTATATAACTATCCCGGGCGATCACAACTCAAGTTAATACAATGATAATTAAGATCAAGGGTCCGTTGTAATTCTCTTTCCTAATATCTACCTCTTCGACCAAATAAAGTAAAGAATTCAGTACTTCCTAATGTTACAAGCACCGCCAAGAATCATTAAAGATGAAGAGACTACAATATAAGTAATTAGTATTGGTTTTAGACTCACTTTGTTGCAACCCTAACTCGTTAATCCTCCATGGTTCTCACAAACCTTAGCTATGGAGGTTTTAGCCCCTCATAGTTGCAAGGTTCTGATTTGTGTTCATTATTGAAGACATAAAATAATACTTACGAAGATGATTGAGAAAACAATTCCTTCAATTATCCACAAAATCTTGAATAACAAGTGAAAAGAACACGATGAATTCAGAAAAAGGTTGATCACAAGGTTGAACCATTTCAACCTTACATTGCTGCTTAGCCCAAACTTGAACCTTTTCTGGAGTCCACTCAATGAACCACCAGGATGATCTGTTACATTGTGTAATGATTCATTGTTTGACTCACTAGTCTTGGGACGTTCGTACCGCTGCCTACAACAGGCAACTTAATGGTTCTTTTTGTTCCCCACAATGACTCACATTTCCTCTCCTGGCCATAAAGTCCCGTTGCACCCTTTCTAAAACTCTTCCAATAGATCTTCCTAACGATCCGTTACATGAACCAAACGACCATCCTTTGACCTGTTAGTTCGGGGAAAATTTTTCACCAACTTAAGACTTCCCTCAAGATGGGCGACCCTACAACCCGATTGCATCAAATGAAAACTCGTCCCATGAGTTGTTCTGTGGCACTTTTTGTTGGTTCCCTTTTGAATTCACTTCAAACTCTAGGGTTTGATCCGGGGAAAAACTTTTGGGGTGTTACATTACCTCCCTGACAACATTCGTCCTTAAATGTGGGATAACTAAGCTTAATGTTTAGGAAAGAGCTATAAGCAAGGACTCGAATAATAAATGCCGAGGCTGGCGAAGTGTCCGACTCCGAACCGTATTACCCGACTGAACTAGAATGATGATTCATGCATACATACTAAGACATAAGAAGGACTAAAAGACATGAGACTGACATACAACTAAGTAGAGTACGAGGAGGTGTTATTTCTCCAAACTAAAATCGTAATACGATAAGGAAGTAGTTATAACTCCAAACTACTTTCGAGACTCCGAATAGATGACATGATAACTGATTTGAAAGAGGGTAAGACTTTTCTGAATCCAACTTCCCAAGTAGTCCCTTCTACTGGTTTATTGCTCTATAAAACCTTCACTGATACCACTTGTTTTTCCTTAGTTTATGAACCTCTTGGTCCAAGATTAACGGAATCTCTTCCTATTGAGACTTCATTCCCATCGACACTTCGTCACCCTAACATCTTATCTCTTCATACAAGAACACCATGCTAACTGCACCCACTTTCGGAGTGCCAACACACAACGCAAGCCTATCACTACACTCATCTTATGGCTCTGTTGTAGTTTATACTATCCCGAAAGCCCTCGAGAATCTAAGGCATGGATGGGGAAATCAATTTAGACATATCTATTGCGACCTCATTTATTTTACGGATAACATCTACAGGGATAAGAATAAGAGATCATAAGAACGAATCATTTACTAAAATCTAAACTGAGAACATACATGAGATAGCATGAATTGCCGAGCCGTTAAGGCAAATTTAAGATCGAGTTCATAGAGCTAAGCATACTAAGAGAGATGAGTTTACATACATAACGAGTTTTCTCATTACATGCTTCTGATTTATGGAATCTTGGAGAAAGACTGGGATTGCTGTTTGAATCAGTTATCTATCATTTTGGAAGTCTAAACATAAGTATGAGTAGAATGTAACATTGACTTAAAACATATAGGAAAACATTTGAATAGGAAAGGATTGATATCCCATAACTACTATTTCGAACCCTCTACTAGAACGCCAGACTTGAGTTGACCCATCAATCCATCATCTCCCCTTAGCTTAAACCATCATTCTAGGGCTCTTTTGATCCTCTCTAAGAATGGGCTACATCACTAACTCGTGACTTCCCATTTGCCTCTAAAGCTATTACCGTAGGCTTCATACTTATAATCATTTCATAACATCCCTTAAAAAAATCTCATACTAAGATGAAAAAAGAGTCTTATACATTATACTATGACTCATAGGTCTAACAATATGCAAGAATCAATCATGAAAAGCTCATAAAATACTTGTGAGTACTTCGAAAGTTCTCCGATCCTAATAGACGACAGGTCGTAGAAGCGGTCCTCACATTGTCCACTACCCCCACTAGTTAATGTTTCCTACTGAGTGGGCGGGCTGTTGGAGCTACTAAAGAGGTGGCCGGGGCCCTATCTTCACCCCCGTTTGGTCAGCTGGGCGATCTCTCGAAGTTTATGGCCTAACTTGTCCACTAAAAAGTAAGCACTCGAACTCACCTATGCACTCTTCTAAATGGTTCTTTCCACTGTTTCTTGCAGTCAAGTAAGGGGCACTTCCTCACTCTAGGTCTGTATGAAGTTATCGACTGTTGATGGTTCTAGTACTAATATTTCAACGGGACCGGGAATGAGGTCCACCTCGTTTCGTTGGGAATACAATCGGAGTCCCTTATCCTTCCTCTATTGCTCTCTCCTTTCCAACTCCTCAGCTTTTCCTCCCCGATCTGTTGAGCTTGGATCATGAATCTAGAAATGTCCTTTTCACTGATAAGCATCACGGTCCTACACTCCCTGACCACTAAATATGAGACTCCATTTATGAACCTACTCATGTAGCCCTCGTATCGGCCACATTTTTGGTGTATACTCTTAGACAACCAATAAACTCCAAGGCATAATCCTGAACAGTCATGTCTTTTCTGCTTCAGGTTGACGAACTCGACGCCTTTCGTAATCTCAACTTGAGGAAAGAATCTATCCAAGAAAGATTTCACAAACTCGTTCCAATCACCAAAGCCGCACCTTCCATACGATTCCTTCCATTGTCTTAACCATATATACACAAACCCCTTTCAACTGATAGGAAGCCAAGTCCACACTTTCTTCACCAGTCACCCCCATAACTGGGTGATCTTCGTAATTCCTCTAAACTCAAAATCTAATTCCTAGACTTAAATCAGAAATCTGGAAAAGTTATAGGAAAGCTACAAGATGACTCCACCCAACGGGTCATTATGACCTAACGACTCGTTAGGGTGAGCCGTGAAAAGGAGGTTGAGAATTATATGAAGGGAGACAAGGCACCAACGAGACTCTCTCTACTAGTCAGGTCACCGACCACTCTAATTCCGTTGAGTCACCTGGGTATTAGGCCTGCTGAGAATTGCTTTTGTGGAGTAGTGTACTTGACCGGTGGTGGAATAGGTCGTGGTCCCCATTAACGACTCGTTATGTCCCCCACTACTAGCCCTAGTAAGTTTTTAGCCAGTGTACCTAACGAGTGTCACGACAAGTCGTCGTTAGTGGCAATGACTCATTAGTGTGACTCATTATCAAACTTAGCCTTTAATCTTCGTAAGTGAGACAAGTTGTGGTCCACGACTCGTTAGGTCCCTCGTGTGACTCTACCAGAGCCTAAGTAGTGTACCTGACGGGAATACCATGAGTCATGGTCAGCCACCACGACCTCGTTTGGTCACCCAGTCACTCCTGATGTAGCTTTTCCCGACGAATTTCTAAGTGCTATTTAGTAACTCCCTACTCTCCCAAGCTTTAACTACGTCTTTAGCAATAATTTTATACCTTTAGTGGGAAAACGCTTCATTCCTCATTCCCACTCGCGAAAATCACCATAAGCTCTCTCTCAAGAACCCTTTAAGCAAGCTTAGGTTGTTCATTACAACAGTTCAAGTATTCTTCTATGGTAGAAGTTTAGTCGCATGTGGAAATTCAACAAGGGATTTGTCCTTCCTTATGTCCCCAAAATCCTCCTATAATTTCCCTATCAATTTAGCCTTGAGATTTTCGAATATGAAAAAGATTTTCATGTTGGTTTTTGTTAATTTAAATTGGGTTATTATTCATGTTTATTATTCATATGATCTTCATCATTTCTAAGTAAATTAAGTTGATGGTTCTTTCCAAGTGATTTACAACCCTAAGTTCTCGAAAGATCGCTATATTAAATTCCGCTCTAGTTTGTGAAGTATGTTTTGGGATGAATTTAATAGTAATTCTTATTATATATATGTTTAGAAATTATTCCATTGAGGAGAATGATTTTATCCTTGTTGGATGAGATTCCTTTAATTCTGAAATTTCGCTATATTATGAAATTCCCCCATTGTTGGAATGAGTTGAGTTCTCTATTAGCCGCTAGTAGTTTAGTTCAAGTAGAATGTAGAACCTCTTCAGAACTATGTAGAAATGTGAACTAATCAGTTTGACTCTAGTCTTTTCTCGAGGTGCCGTGCGCTCCCCAGCTATCGAATCGACTCTCGGCTTTTGGTCCATTAGGCGATCATGACATTTTAGATATATAGCTCGAATTGTGCCCTAGGACCCTAGCTCAATTTGCAGTTTGTTCTTAGATGGTTACGACGGTTCCAGATAAGCAGCTCACTGTGTCTAGAACTGGTTTCGAATCGTTCGATAAGACTCTCAAGGTACTTTCGCTTATATGTCCCCGACTAGTCTTGGACCCCGCTTCAAGCTATCAACTTAGTAGTTCGAAGATAGGTTTCCCAAAGTGGGAGTAGAACTTAGCACCGAGTGGGCGGGTTCCAGTACCCAGGTTTCTAGAACTACGTTGCTAACTTAGGTTACGTAGATACTTGTCCTAATTGGTCCCAAACTTTTGTGATCACCTACTTCATGCCTTTAAACCTGTGCGAGGTATATTGGGTCCTATTGGTGAGGTGTATACATCGACTCCATGTCTAGATCACGAGGTTATACAAGCCGGTTATAGACTCTACTACTTGTCGGCCCAGTCCAGTTTCGAATAAGAAGCTCGCCTGGGCCAAATTTCCAGCAGCCTATCTCAGCTTTTTAGTATAGTATCTCGTACTTAGAACATTCGACTTAGCATGTCTTTTGACCACTGCACAAAGGTCATCTTGACCATCCTTGGCCACTCATTGCGGTCTAGCTTATCGCTTGTTCATTACATGTCTTTTCGCTCATTCACCTACATATTTATCATTATGCTTGTCTCACTTACTTAGTACATTCAAAGTACCGACGCATACTTTTATACTGTGATTACTTCATGATACAGCCTCGTGTTCTCGTGACTCCAAATGCAAGGAATGCTTCGTCCGATCTCTCTATCGCCAGCAGTAGTGTGAGTACTCATATTCCGAGGGCGTTATTTCATTTCAGTTTACTATTTTTGATTAGACTTAGAGTTAGCCGGGGGCTTGTCCCAACAACTCCTCGCTAGATGGCTTCAAACGTACTTGATTTCAAATTCTTAGATATTTTAAATCTCTATATTCAGTTTTTAATTTTCAGAATGCTATTATGTATTATTTCACTTCGTTGTGTATGATTACCGTATCACCGTTGTATGATAGACCGCAGGCTGATGGTCACATGTGATCAAGAACCGTGTTGGCCCGTGGTGTAGGCTCGGGTGACAAACTAGTATTAGAGCAAATGCTAGAGTATCATCTAAAGTTTGAAAGTCTATCGGTAGAGTCCGTTTCATAGGTAAAACGTGTCACACTTATGACGGGAGGCTACAAGATGTTATTAGGAAAACTCCCTTGTGTTCATACTTCTTATCGTGCATTAAAGTTCAATTCCAACGCCTTCTGTGCTCTATTTGGTTTCAGAACCATGCCCTAGACGCGGTACGGCTATTGCTGGCCTAACGTAAACTGCACCTGCCCCACCACCCAACAAACTCTCAGATGACACAGTGTCCACTGCAGAGTTCGCAGCGGCTATCCAAATTGCCGTCGTATAGTCACCAATTAGGTGAAACAAATGTGTGGTTCCGGTAGCCACAAACTAACCGCGTATTTACCAAGTGTGAGATTTTACCTAGACGAACCCTCTAGATTTTGGAACAAAGGTGGGAGAGGACCCAGCAAGGGTTTGTAGATGAGATTAGAAAATCACCCGAATTATGGGTGCCGCCTCCCGAGAGGCTCACTTGGCCGCCACTCACTCGAAAGGGGTAGCTCAAGTCCGGCATAACCAAGAAAGAAGGGCTGCCAAGAGAGCAGATCATGGAGAGGGAAGAATTCCCACACAACTTTCTTGGATAGGTTTGTATCGAGCCGAGGGAGGCTAAGATGGCTGAGCTTATGAATTTGTGACAGGGCAACAAAATTGTGGGAGGAATATGCCTGAGTTTACTAGGTTGTCTAAGTATGCTCCGTAGATGGTAGCCGAGTGCCAAGGGCTCACATGCTGAAGTTTGTAAATGGAGTATCAAATCTTGTCCTCATGAGTGTGACCGTAATGCCATTAAATACATGGACCCTAGATTGATTTGTCTATGCCCAGTGCATTGAGACTGAAAAGCTGAAGGATATGGAGCGTAAGAACAAACGGGCAAGGATTGGACCATTCATGATTTCGGCCATCAAAGGTCTCGGGCGGTGGTAGTAGTAAGAAGAAGAATAAACAAGAGAGCCCTAACACCTGAGCTCGGCTAGCACGAACCTCGATCCCGCAAGGATCGAAGGAGGGTCATTTGGAACTCACTGCACTCACATAGGAAATAGGTATCCAACTCGCCTAAGTGTGGTAGAAATCACCTGTGAGAATGTCTTCAAGGACAAGAGGGTCATGGTGTGGATTGACACACGGGGTTAGTGGAGTGCCCGTCGCCAGGCGAGGGAGATCACAATCTACCACTTCATCAGCCCAGCAGCCGACTGCACCAACAAGCCAACACACGCAACATGGCGGTCGAAGTACCAAAATCGCTCTATGCTCTATCTTCCGTCAGATCAAGAAAGCTCACCTAACGTAGTTAATGGGTATGTTACGTCTCTTCCATCTAGACGTGTATGCCCTCCTAAATCTAGGAGCCACTTTTTTGTTCGTGACTCCCTACATAGAAGTCCAGCTTAATATCAATCCGTAGGTCCTCTTAGAACCATTCTTAGTCTCTACCCCGCTTGGCGAGTTAGTTAGAGCCAAATTTCTGATGCAACAAACCGTGTAGTCTCCGTCCCCGACAAAGTCATCCCAGTTGACCTCGTAGGGTTAGACATGGTCGATTTTGACCTTATCCTTGGCATGGATTGGTTACACTTCGTTTATGCCTTAGTTGATTGTAGAACTAGAGTTGTCAGTTCCGCTTCTCGAACGAACCAGTGTTAGAATGGATGGGTAGCAGCTCAACGCCTAAGGGTAGGTTTATTTCCTACCTTAAGGCCTAGAAACTCATCTCCAGTTGGGGTGTATATATCATCTAGTTTGGTTGAAGGATTCCAACTCGACACCCCGACTATTCAGTCAGTCCCCGTGGTCGGCCGAGTTCCTGTGACATTTTCCCTAAGATCTTCCCGAAGTTCCCCGAACGAAATAAACTTCAAAATAGATCTCCTCCTAACACTCTACCCATCTCCATCCCTCCTTATAAAATGGCTCCAATCAGCCAAGGAGTTGAAGGAGCAGCTTAAAGGATCTTTCTTGACAAGGGTTTCCTCCTCTCCTTATCGTGTCCAACATCTCTCCCCTAGGTGCTCCAAAGGCTATTCGTGCATAATAAAGATGGTACCTCGTAATGCATAGGTTACCGTCTACTAAACAAAGTTATAGTCAAGAACAACATATACCCATGAATCTGATGATCTATTTTACCAACTTTAGGGAGCCAATTTTTTCTCCAAAATCGATCTGTGGTTAGGGTACCATCAGCTAAGGGTCAAAGAGGTGACATACCGAAAACAACACTGTAACTCGGCGTGGTCACTACGAGTTCGTGGTGATGTCCTTCGGGTTAACAAACTCCCCATCAACCTTCATGGATTTAATGAAAAGAGTCTTCAAGCAGTATCTGGATATGTTCGTCATTGTTTTTATCGACAACATTCTAGTATACTCCAAAAATGAGGAAGAGCATGCCAATCACCTAAGATTAGAATTACAAACACTCAAGGACCGCCACTATTCGCCAAGTTCAATAAGTGCGAATTCTAGTTAAAGTCCATGACTTTCTTAGGTCATGTGGTCTCTGGTGAAGGAATACAAGTAGACCCTCATAAGATAGCAGCAGTGAAGGATTGGCCCAAACTCTACTCCTACTAAAATCGAGTTTCCCGGGCTTAGCCGGGTTATTACCGATGATTTAAGAAGGCTTCTCTCCATAGCATCTCTCTACACTAAGTTAACATAGAAGAAGATGAAATTTCAAAGGGTCAAACAAGTGTACGAAAAGTTTCAGGAGTTGAAGACTCGACTCACTACTGCTCCAGTTCTGAATCTTTCCAAAAGGAACAGATGGATTGGTTGTTTATCGTGATGCTTCTATGGGTTGGGCTCGATTATGCTCGATGTGGCCAGCAAAGTGGATAGCCTACCTCCCGCACAACTCAAAAGTTAATGAGAAGAATTATCCAACTCATGACTTGGAGCTGGCAGCGATGGTATTTGTGCTAAAGATAGTGGAGCAGGCTGGTACAGAGCTCACATAGATGTATTTACAAACCATAAGAGCTCAAGATGTGCCGAGCCCAAGGATCTAAATCGTGGCCAAAAAAGGTGGTTGAGCGCGTTAATTATGAAATGAGTGTACTTTACCACCCGTAAAAAGCCAATATGGTGGCTGACGCCCTAAGCAACATGGTCTATATGGAGTGTGACTCATATTGAGGAAGACAAAAGGAGTTAGCAAGGATGTTTCACGTACTCAGCCCGATTAGGGTGCAACCTGGATTCAACCAAAGGGGTGGTGAGTGCAAAGTGGGCGTGATTCATCCTAGTAGTTGAAGTTAAGTCCAGACAAGATGAAGATCCATTCCTACTTAAACTTAAAGAAGCCGCTCTTAGAAAGGAGGTTGAGGCTTTCCAAAGGGGAAGATGGTGTGCTCCATTACTAGGGAAGGTTGTAAAATGATGTTGGTGAGTTGAGATATGACATCAAGGAGGCACATAGCTCAAGATACTCCATTTCACCCGTGCTACTAAAATGTAATGCACTAAGTGGGATATTTACCGGTGGAACGATATGAAATAGAAATTGCCGAATTCATAGCCAAGTGCCCAACTACCAACAAGTCATGGAACATCAAAGACCAAGAGGCATGAACTAAGACATCAGTATACCCACATGGAAGTGGGAATAAGTAAATATGGACTTCATTATGGGTCTACCTCGACTCGCCGATAGCCCGACTCAACTGGTGGTAGTAGATCTGATAATTAAGTCAAGTACACTTCCTCCAAGTTAAAACCACAGACTCAACTGAGGACTATGCCAAACTTTACATTCGAGAGTTATTCAGACTCCATGGGGTTCCCTTAGCTATCATTTTACACAGTGGAACGCAGCTCACCTCACATTTCGAATTCAAAAGTGACTAGCACTCAAGCCAAACTTCAAGACTGCCACCCGCAGACCAATGGGCCAGCTGAGTGGACCATTCATACCCTAGAAGATATGCTAAGAGCATGCACGATTGATTTTAAGGGTAATTGGGATGACCTTTTGCCTCTTATCGAGTTTGCGTACAACAAAACTACCATTTCAAACATCCAAATGGCCCTACAAAATCATTGTATGGTAGAAGGTGTAGATATCCTATAGGGTGGTTCAGGTTGGTGAAGCAATTTTGATAGGGCCATACTCAATTCACGAGGAAATGCAGAAAATTCAACTCATCCGAGAAAGGTCAAACAAATTTCGTAGCCGACAGAAATCTTATGCCGAAGTGCGGAGAAGAGAGTTGGAGCTACAGCTTGATGACTCGGGTATACCTAAAAATTTCTCCTATGAAAGGGGTGAAGAGGTTTGGCAAGAAGCAGTTTAGTTCTAGATATGTGGGACCTTATAGAATTTTGAGGCAGATCGGGGCAATGTAACCTATGAGCTAGAATTACCTTCGTAACTAGCAAGCTTGTACACCCAGTTTTTCATGTGTAACTTTTGAAGAAGTGCATCGGAGAACCAACCTTAGTTGTGGCGTTGGACAACGTGGAATAAAGGATAGTCTCCTCATATGAGGAGGTACCAGTCTAGATCCTTGACCATCGTGTTGTAAGCCGAGGAATAAGGAAATAGCTTCGCTCAAGGTCCTATAGAGAAATCAACAAAGTTGAGGGAGCTACATGGGAGGTCGAAGCAGATATGATGGCCAAATACTCGCACTTATTCTCTACTGACTATTTTGTAGCTTGAAATGTTAGTTTTGCCTTAGGACCTGATCTAGTTATTGAATTCAATTAATGTGTATATAATTTTATTTTGCGACTTTGGATATGTCGAAAAGCAAATTCGCTCCAGCTTATGTATTTTTCGAAAGGGAGGTAGTCATATCGACAGTTTTGAAGTTAAATGAGCAGTATCTAGAGATTTTGATTATCACTCTCTGCTTTCCTGTGTGTTTTCTAACATTCAAGGATGAATGCTTACAAGGGGGAGAGATATTGTAATGCCTCAAAATTCAAAATCTACTTCCGGGACTTAAATCGTGAAATCTAGAAAAGCTGTAGAAAAGTTGGCAGGACGATTCACCTAACGGGTCATTAAGTGACCTAACGACTCTTTAGGTGAGCCATGAGAAGGAGGTTGAGAATTATAAGAAGGGAGACAGTGTACCTAACGAGGACTTCACGAGTCGTGGTCACTAACTATGACCCATTGAGTCACCCGTGGTCGCCCGGGTTGAGAGAATTTTTTTTTTGTGGAGCAGGTATTTGATGGGGATGGAGTCGTGGTCCCAGTAATGACTCGTTATGCCCCCATTACCAGCCCTAGTAAGTTTGTAGCCGTGTACCTAAAAGAGTGTCACGACAGTCGTCCTCAATGGAAACGACTGCTAGGTGACTCATTGTCAAACTTAGCCTTTAATATTCAGAAGTGAGACAGTGTGGTCCACGACTGGTGACCACGACTGTTAGGTCCCCGTGGTGACCGGCCAAGGAGCCTACAGTGTACCCTGACGGAAGTGATCATGAGTCGTCCAATGGGCGCTTTTTCAAAGGAATTTATATGGCTATACTTTCCTACTCTCCAAAGCTTTAAACTACGTCATTTTAGCAATAATTTATACCTTTAGTGGGGAAAATGGTTCACCCTCATTCCCACTCTCGCTTTTAGAAAATCACCGTGAACTCTCCTCTCGAAGAACCCTTCGCTCAAGCTTAGGTTGTTCACCTGCTGTAGCAACTCAAGTCTTCTTCTCCGGGAGAAGTTTATTCAGGTATGTGGGAATTCAACAAGGCAATTATCCTTCCTTTGTGTCCCCCAAAAATCCTCCCATAATTTCCCTATCAGCTTTAGCCTTGAGATTTTTCGAATATGAAAAAGATTGATTTTACTTTCTGCTAATTTCAATTGGGTTATTATTCATGTTTATTATTCATATGATTCACTTTCAGTTCTTAAGTAAATTGTTGATGTTCTTTCCAAGTGATTTACAACCCTAAGTTCTCGAGTAAAGATCGTTTGTGTATTAAATTCCGTCTAGTTTGTGAAGTATGTTTCGGGATGAATTTCCTAGTAAATCTTATTATATATGTTGAGAAATTTATTCCATTGATAGAATCATTTTAACCTCGTTGGATGAGATCTTTAATTTTGAAATTTCATTTTATGTAATGAAATTCCCGTGTTGTTGAATGAGTTGAGTTCTCTATTAGTTAGTGTTTATTCAGTTAGAACGTAGAAACCTCTTGTAGAACTATATAGAAAGTGTCAACCGACTCGCCTGACTCCCGCCTTTTCTCGAGGTGCCTGGTGCCTCCTAGTTATCGGAATCAGACTCGTATCTAGTTTTTGGTCCATTAGGCGGTCATGACATTTAGATATATAGCTCACCAACCCCATGACCCCAGCTCAGTTTATAGTTTGTTCTTAGATGGTTACGTCGCTTCCAGATAAGAAGCTCCGGCCTAGGAATCCAATGAGAATCGTTCGATAAGACTCAAGGTACTTTTAGTTATGTCCTGACAGTATTGACCCAGTTTCGAGCTATCAGCTTAGTAGTTCAAGATAGGTTTCAAGTGGAGTAAAACTTAGCACCGAGATGGTCGTGGGGTTCCAAAGGCACCCAGTTCTCGTAACTACGCGGCCAGCGTAGGTCATAGTATTACTTGGCCCGATTGGCCCTGGATCTCTTGTGATCACCTGGCTCATGCCTTTCATAATTCTAGTGGTATATTGGGTCATACTGGTGGGGTGTATACATCAGATTCCACGTCTAGCTCACATGGTTATATGTCGGTTATAGACTCTCCCACTAGTTAGTCCAATCCACTCCCGTAATAGCAGCCACTTTAGTTTCAACTCTAGCAGCTCAACTCAGTTTAGTATAGTATCTCAGACTCTGAACTTTCAGACTTAGGTCATGTCTTTGACAACTGACAGATCATCTTGACCATCTCGCCATTTCGCATTGTTCTCGTTCGCTTTATCGCTGGTCATTGCATGTATTTTTAGTTCAACTACCTATATTTATCATTATGCTTCTTCATTTTCTTGAGCCGCACATTCAAAGTATTGACGCATACTTTTATATTGTATCATTTCATGATACAGCTGCAGGTTCTCAGACGTTGTTAGCCGATTTTGTTCGTATCTCTCTATCAGCAGCTAAGTATGAGCCCCGCATTCCGAGGGTGTTATTTCCTTTATTTCAGCTTTTCTTTACTATTTTCGCTAGACTTAGAGTTGGGGCCGGGGGCTTGTCCTAGCAACTCTTCAGTTAGATGTCTTTTTTAGACTAGACTTGATTTGTTCTCAAATATTTTAAATCTCTATATTAAGTTTTTAATTTTTTTAATTTTTTTATTTATTTTGTTTTATTTCAAATTTCCGTTGTGTATGTTTACTCGTAATACCAATGTATGATAGACCAGAGGTTGACTTTGGGTGGTTACTTGTGACTCCAAGTTCCATGTCCTGTCCAGGGTGTAGGCTCGGAGCATGACATCTTCTAAATCTTCTCTATGAACTCATGTGGATCTTCATCCATCTTTAACCCAAAAATTTCGGGAGAGTTCATTCCAATAAAATCTCGCACCCTTGCCTCCATAGCATTCCCATTAGGCTCTCACAACATGCCACTCGCCAATGGTTGGCCTATGCTGTGACGGTCTATGCCAACACCTAAAAATGCAGCTCGAAACTCATATGGGTAACCTGCTCATTCATCAGGTCCACTAGGCTAGTGGGGCTGGCTGGTGCCCACAACGCTTCTCCTTCCATTTGTTCATCTAGGAGGCATTGCCCTAGAATGCGTAAAGCACGAAGTTAGAAGAGGAAATTTTAGAGTCACACTATGTGCATTATAAGAATCATGAAGAAGGGGAATTTTCCTAGAAACGACTTGTAGCCTTTTCTCATAAGTGTCCGCACTTCACACTCATGAAAAAGACTCTACCTGATGCGGCTTTTAGACACCGTACGATACTCTAAAGATAATACTTTGAAACTAAGTTTATCACGACCCAAGCATGGACCTTGTATCAGACATCTTAGGATCTATAACCACCTAATGGCTCCAAGATAACTCATGGCATAATATAATTCTAACATAACAACAACTAAAAGAGCATAATTGAGTAGAAGCTTAATTGAATCATAACTAGTAAAAAGGGAAATGATAAAAATTTGATAACACTGAAATATAATGGTAAACCAGTAGCAGACTATCCGAAAGCCTCTACTAAATATGATGAACTACCGGAACAAGCCCCCAAATGTCCTAACTTCGAAACTAGAAGTAAGACTCAAACAAAAGAAAAAACTCCTTCCCTCGAAAGATGAGGACTCACCACTAGTTGATAGCGTTTGGAGCGTGTTTAACCATGGGGTCAGTCTGAATACCTATATCTATATCATATAATGATATAGCACATAAAATATGCTAATAATACTTAGAATGTACTGAATATGTGAGAAAAGTAAGTGAAGCTAGAAACATGCTAGTAATCTGAGAAGGACTGAACTAGATACATAACTAAATACATAATTGAGGTGAAGTACAATTACCCTATCTCGAAATACATAGAAACCGACCAGAATCTCAAGCTAGAAGGGAGTTCATACCTTTCCAAGGGTAAGAAATCTGATTGGCGTGATATCACCATGAACTTAGGAGACAAGCCTCTAATAACAATGACTTCGCATGTGCCTTTCCATTGGAGGCAAAAGAGACACTCTTAAATAACAAGGATCTCATATTCCTAGGGCTATGGGAAACCTTATCTACTAATGAGAATCTCTTATCCTATGGTGGTACATAGTTTTGAGACCCGGTACGCCGGGAACCCTAGCCTACTCGGTGCTATGTCCTACTCCAAACTAAACATAAGGATACATGTAATTAGTAAATTTGAAGCTGATGTCCTAAGACTAGTCGGAACTACTTTATCTAGCAAGAGTCCCCAGAGCCTAAATGACCATGACATACCGATACTGAGGGTTCATAACTACCGTTCTAAGACTAGTCAAGGCTATTTTCTACTAGCAAAAGACCTGAGAGTCTAAAGAACCATGATCATATTGAATTCATGAGAGTTTGGTCAGGGCTACTTTCTACTAACAAGAGGCCCGAGAGAGTCTATAAAATAATAAACATGTTAATCATACTAATTTCATAAAAATCATAAGTCCAAATCATAAGAAAATCATAAGTACTTAATTCATGAAAATCATATATCCGAAACGACCATATTTTTTCTAAAACAACAAATTCATGGGCTGAACTTTGGGAAATCATGCTAACATCAAATCATGGGAGTTCATCATGACATTTAGAGTGAATTCATTAACATCATGTGCTATTTATCATAAGAACATTGAAAACCATGGAAGACATGAGAGAAATCATATCTATAGAATCGAAACCCTAGGACATGTTTTTAGAGTCAAAGTAGCTAGGGTTTGAACATAAATTGGGATACAAGGATGAAAGGAGATCCTTGTTGGAGTCCCACATACTGCTGGAAGAATTTCCCCAAAGATCATGAAGCTTGCTGCACCTTGGAGAGAAAAACCTCAGGTCTCGAGCCTCGAGGAGGAAGAGAGAAGAAGGAATTTCTGATGATTTGCCGAATGAGGGTTTATGATATGAAAACCCTTTTAGTACGAATCTCTTAGAATACCCAAAATGACCTCACATAGAAATTAGAAGTATAGAAAATTACTAAAATACCCTTGGATTTCTTTTTTAAAAAACTACCTGGCCGATGCAACGGCAGTCATTGTCCGACTCCGACGACCCGTTGAATCCATCTCACATTTCTGGAGTGCTTTCGGTACTCTCCCTATTTCCCCAAACAATGACTAGACATGATGGTCCATTCACATTATACACCATGAGTCATCCTATGACTCGTGGTCGAAACTACCCCTAGCATTTCCTCGGGGTTCTTCCAATGAATCGTCACCACGGGTCATCACTCCTCATGACGAGCTATTTCAACCTTCCATTGCTATTGATCCCAAATTTGAACCTTTTCTGGACTCCAATCAATGACCCACCAGTATGATCCATTACATCGTGTAATGAGTCATTTGACTCGTTAGTCCCTGGACGCTCGACTATTGGCCTACAATAAGCACTTAACGTCATTGTTCCCCAAAATGACTCCTTACTTCCTCTCATGGTTATAAAGTGTTATTGCACCTCTATCTAAAACTCTTCCAACGACTTTATTAACGACCCGTTACATGAACCAATGAGTCGTCCTTACCCATTAGTTTGGGGAAAAATTTTCACTCAAATTTAAGACTTCTCGTGACGGGCGACCACCCACTCCATCGACCAAATGACGACTCATCCCATGAGTTGTTCGATGGAACTTTTTGTTGGTTCCCTTCTGAATTCCATTCTAACTCTGGGGTCTAATCCAGAAAAAATTTTGGGCGGAAGCTCTCAACATGGCTTGTTATGTGATACTGCGCATGATCGTGTTCCTGCAAGAGAATACCCAATTTGAGCTACCAATCCGAAGATGCTGTTAACTTCAATTTGAGAGCATTTTCTTGAAAATGTTTTGTTCTGAACAATGATTGTAAAGAAGTCTTGGGAAAGTTTGATGCTAAAAGTGACAGCAGAATTTTTATTGGCTACTCTTCACAAGGCAAAGCATACAAGATCTTCATCAAAAGACTTTAAAGGTGTGGTAGCTGCATTTTGTTTGATGGATTAATGAAAACTGGTGACAAAAGTATGCAAAGTGATGAAGATTAGCTTGGGGAGTTCTTGCAAGCTCAAGGCAAAATAGGTGACAGATCAGAAGGAAAATGACTTCAAAAGTTAAATTTACAAGATGATGATAATCGATCTCTTATGAACGCCTTGACCCCGGTATCACTTCGCTTTAGAAGATAAACAATAGTTAGATATCTTTGAGGCTAACACTCAAGTATCCGCATACGAAGGCACCACTAACAAGGATCAATAGAGGAACCTAGTACAACCAACTGACAGAACCAGGATCATTCAACAATACAAGTCTCAAATTGAAACACTGTGAGATCTCATCCATTAGAAAATATGATGTCTCCATGGATTGAGGATTCAAACTAGATCAAAGTCTCAAAATATGTTTGCCTACACAACTTTTCATCATAGATAGAATCGAAGAACATCAAGGAAGTCTTGAAGGATGCTAACTGGATCACGATAATGCAAGAAGAGCTTTATCGATTTGAAAACTAAGTACATAATGGTACCTAAGCCTCACGATTAACTATCATAGGGACCATGTGGGTGTTTAGGAACAAACTAGATTTAATAGGAAACACTACTAGGAACAAGGCAAGGTTTGTTGTTAAGGAATACGAAGCAATTGAACAATTGAAGCTGACTGATCAAGATGTACCAATAATCCTTCACCAAAACCACCTCTCCACTTGGCTATGAATGGATTGTAGGTATATATTGGGAAGGCTATTTGACACCGTCTTCAACTCTTGGGCTTCTATATATATCAAGCATGTGTATGCATGCATGGTTTCTTCACCATTGAGTAAGGATACGAACCGGGTTAAAATCTTCTAAAAGGACGCTCAATCTTTCTTAAAAGAACCTGGTTCCCTCTTACAGGCATATTCTACCTATATATTTGAGTTTCCGTAACTGCCGCTGTAAGTGTCACGTTATTAATTTTTCCCCGCCTTTTTAAAAAAAGGCATTTCTTCAAACGACATATCTCTATCTCACTCGTCACTTTGCACCCAATCCCCATCTTAAAACTCTCTTACCCATTCTCTTACTTTCCTCTCTCTTAAACTGTATCTTTCCTCTATCCCTCTTTTTAGTCTATCTCAAAAAAATCTTATCTCTTACCGTAAAAACCCATCTCTCTCTTTCCTTAACATATCTTGGTACTCGACTTTTCTCACTCTTCTCTCTCAAACCATCCTCTCCAAATTCTCAACCTCCATCACCTACAACAGGGGACCAAGACCCCTACTATGAGTGGGAGATCTATTCTTAACACCTTCAAGCTTCGAACCCGGGCCATCCACTCCTTTTCCCCTTGCTCTAAGAAGAGTCTAAATCCTAAGAGACTGGTGTTAGAGGGAAATGGTTCTGGTTTCCAAGTGTCTGATTAGGTAAGGAATACTACTATTGAGAAATCCATAGGATCCTCACTCTGTGGAACATGAGGAGGTTGATCTTGAGAAGAAAAAGGATATGTTCAAAGTTATTATTTTAAAAGCACCTTCTGTAGCACCAAGTACGTACTCTATCTCTCTTCATCTAGAAGGAATAGATCTTGAAAAGAAAATGTTAGAATCTTTGGGAATATCTTCTTAAAGGAAATCTAATGGATATTAGAGAGGAACAGTTGAATACTTTCAAAAGTGAGGCAGAAATTATTGAAGGCTTGGAGCAGAAACCATGGTTAGGGAAGAAGGAGGTAGTATGGAGCATATCCTCTTCACCGTCCACCGATAGGAGTCCCCTACTCACACCTCTTCTCCCAAGTGAGATGGGACTCCTGCTCATGGTTCTGATGTTACTCATCCTCTTATTAAATGCTAGAGAATGATGAAATTCTCTTAAATTTTGGTGTTCAGTAAGGGACTTCGTTCCTCTCCTAAATCCTCCTTGTGCCAAGAAAGGGACTTAAACGGGACCAATTATCAGAGAAAGAAAAAGAAAATGGATGTAGTATTGCAGGACAATCATGATAAAATAATAAAGAGGAGGCGAATGTTGTGTAAGTAGGTTGCCAAAGAAGAGGGTACACCCATCTCAACTGGTTGAGATAGATACATGTGATACTTCGTGAGACGGGTGGAAGATATTCCCATTGCTAGAGGGAATCTCAAAAGGATGTAATGACTAATGTAAAAGGGTAGTAGAGTTTCCTACTATGGGAAAAACGTAGGGAGTTCATGGAGATGACCAAGGTACAAAAGGAAAAGCAGTCAATTTCTTGCCCGAAGAAGGAAAGGATAGTGATCGTTGAGGGACTCCGGATCTTTTCCAAACGCCCTCAAGAAAATAAATAATTTGAGAAGAGATAAGAAAAATATATATAAGCAGAAGATTCTAGGGGTTATGACTCCATACATTGTTGATCAACCAAGGATACATGAGTTGATGAAAATGGTGGAATTTCAAGGATAGGGACAATTGTTCAAAACTCCTAACGCCTGGTGATGCATGAGTTTGGAGTGCAATAGAGTTCTATAAACACCTTATGTACACTGAAGACGTGAACACCATTCTTGTAAGTGTGTAAGAGGTAGACTTCAAGATAGATATGGCCTACTTTGGTCCAATTTCAAAAGTAGCTATGGACGGCATCTCTACTATGAAGGACCAAAGTGCCTCCAAAGACTTCTTGCATGATTTTGGAAACTTGAGGGATACTTGAAAAGTGATTGGGCGTTCGAAAAATAATAAAGCCTGTGTATCAATTGCTTTTTGAACTGGTGAACAAAGTCCTAATTCCCCATGTTGAGTGGAGGTTAGTTGTTGCCATCCTAGACATCTTTCTCATGGAGGCCTTGGTGACTTTCCTACCAAATAACCTGCCAACAATCATAATTGAGCATATTTTGAAGATCAAGTCCATCAAGGATGACCGACATAGTCTGGGGTTTGTCTATCTACTTACAAATATCTTTAAGCACTTTGGGGTTGTTTTTGGCAGGAAACAGTGGCAATAAAGAAGAAAATGTTCATCCTTAACACTTTAAAGGAGTGCGAGTATGTTTCCAAAGAGAGGTGTTGGTACGTAGTCTATGATCTCTAAGTTTGATAGAGGCACAAGAATGTGCAACGATAAGGTCAATCGTTTTCCATGTTGCCGAGCAGGCCGAAATAGCCTTGTTACAAGCAAAGCAAGTCAAAGTGACGACGGAGAACGCTGTCATACAGAACTTATAACTTGAGAATGCTCATTTGAAGGCCGAGAATATGGTGCGCGTAAAATAGGTGAAGGACTCCGACTCACCAAAATGCTGCAAGACCGGGCCATGCTACGAATGAGAGGATTGGCAAACTTCTCTCCGAGCTCTAATCCTCTATCCTTCCTATCTCCTTTCCATTCCAATCCCCGTTGCCCTTGTTTTTTATGCGGTTCCCTTTCTCTCTTCCATTGTTCGGCTAATCGGTAACACGTTTTTTATTTTTATGCTATTAATGCTCGCTGCTACTTTTATAAGATTGGGCCTTATTTATGAATATATGCAATCATATATTTTTATTCTTACTTGGTGTGTGCATTCATTCGTGCTGGTGCTGTAAAGACGCCATGAGTTAGCTTTATCTTATGCCTTATTTTCATTATAATAATCGTTTTATCTTTTCATTGATTCCAAAAGGGGAAATCTTAAGGTGTCTTAGTGTAAGGGGAAGCATTGAACATTTATGGGCTATGCGAAAGGGGAACATGTTTTCAAATGGAAAGATTTCAAAATTTTCACTTAAAGAAAACTTGTAATCGAGGAAAATAGATAGAGATCTACCTTTGTAGGGAGAACGTGGTTTTATGTTTGTCATTATCAAAAAAGAAAAAAATTAATGGTGCGTAGACTTTGAAGTACTATACATTTATTTTGATGATTTGACAAACCTTATGAGGAATAAGAAATGATGCTTAAGGGAATGGATTTCTTATTCTCGGCATCAATCTTCACAAATGTGAAAAGCAACTTTACAAACCCTGTCACTACCACTATAGTAGAGTCGCAAAGATAGTAGTGAGAACCGCAGTCCTAGCTCCTATCCAACGGACAATGATTCTATCTATCACTATTCGTCTCAGATATATTGAACAAGACAAGATGAAAGATCTAGTTTTGCAATGAAAATATTAGTCTTCTTCATCTCGCAAAGTCGTCAGACTTTTCCAAAGACAAACCGCAACAAGCCCGAAGAACCAGCCTCATCAATGGTTGTGTGTTAAGTTCCTTCATTTTTTGAGTCTTTGTATTTTTCTACATTATAAACGTACTCTATTTTGAGAAGTTTTTAGGTGGTTTCTTTATATTTCAACCTTTGTGGTAGGCCGTAACTAGCCTTTGGTTGTGTTTATAATAGAGTTATTAGAAAGGGATTACAATAGAGTTATTGTAAGAGGGAAAGGATTAAAACTTTAATTCCCTAATTGCAATAAGTTGTAATATAAACATTGCTCGATTATCGTTGAAGTTGATAAATTCTACTAGGTAGGTCGTAGTTTTACTTGAGCAAAGAGGTTTCCAATGCAAAACATTTAGTGTCCTTTTTACTTTCTGTTCTTAACTGTGCAACTAGGTGATGAACTTGGTTCCCTATTCTGTTTGGTAGACTCATGCAAACTATCTTTTTTTTTTGTCATTACACCAATTATATCTATTGCTAGAAAAACCGATGTCATTTAGGCTACAATCATGCAAATATTCCATAAATGGAATACTTTTGCTCAATTTATGAGGTGTTCCTCCCACCTATTTTTATAAATGGAGAGAATGCCATTAAAATCACCATACACCCATGGAGAGTTAACGATAGAAGCCAGTGCCTCATATATCTCAAAAGATATTCTTTCGAGCGCTTTTTTAAATTTCGCATAAATTATAGAGACAAAATATTTTGTATCATTATCATTAAGGAGAAGTTTATAAGTCACTATTTGATCTTCACTTACAAATATAGAACATTGCACATTAGAATTCCAAAACACCCAAATGTTATTGATGTAGTTTGCAAAGCATCCATGTTTACGAAGAAAATATATTATATTTATAATTTCGTATCTTGTTATTCTCGATAAAGGGAACCCGAATAACCATTAGATAAATTTTATTTGCTGAATTATATATTTCAGTCTTTCAGTGGAGGCTTGAGAATTTATACCTCTATTCTAGTCAAGGACGTTAATCATTGAAAATATTATTGGGAGGTTGTTGTGAACTCAACTTTTGGCCTCTTGTAATAGGGGATTCCCTAATTATTTGAACATTCTTATTTGACTCCTCTTTTTGGTGACTTCTCCTTTGTCTATTTTCTTTATTCCTTTTTGATCAATAACTTTCATATTACACCCCCCCATGGTCTGAAAAGGATCTTTCAACTTGCTCAATCGAAGATTCTTTTAAAGTATCTCCCTCACAAGAACTCTCATCCTGGCCATTCGTAAGTGTCTTCATTCTCTTAATCACTTTTTAGTGTTTTGCACCACTTCCTGTAGCTTTAAAGGACATCTCTTTGTTTTGATTTTGTAATTTCTTTTCCACCATCAGTTCATCTAAATTATGTTGTGTTACGATGGAAGCCTCGACCTTGCTGCATTTGTTCCTTCATCCGCTTGTTATCTTTCGATTTTCCTTGGTGGAAGTTACTAAAATTCTTGTTGGACTTTTTCCTTTTAGCTTCTACCAATCACCAATGTATAACTCCTCATGTAGCTCACTAGATATTTGATGATGATTCTTTTGCTCTTTGTTCCCATTATCAACGCTAGTCGTGTTTTCTCTCGGGCTATCATAATTTTTGTACTAGTCTTATTTTCTTTCTCTAGAATATTATCCTTGAGTATGATCTCCAAGTCTCATGTCTCAGCTTGGTTGGAATTGATATTGCTGCTCATCCTACACCTTGTCTTTGCCTTTCTTTTTTTTATTGGTAGTAGGTTCATTTGAAGGCATAAGTTTATCCAAACAAAATATCTCACCACTAGGTTTATAAACATTTTTTGGAGGCTCATTTTGGCCCCTTATATCGAATTTTTGGTATTCCTTGAGACTTTTTGGTTTGTGCTCTTTCAGTCTTCCGAATTGTCATTAGAGTCTTTTAGTGCCTCCTTACTATACGTATTGTTATCCTCGATATTGGTATTCTCATTTTTGGATTTTCCTCAAGTTCATCCATCCTTTTCTTCCGCGGAATTCTCTACAATTGGTTATATTGTGCCCTAGACTTCTAAGCAATGTTTATAATATTTCAGGATGTTCGTATTCAATCTTTTTGCACAAATTCTTTTAGAGGAGAATCTTCATCTTCATCACTAACCCATACATTAACAATATGAGGTATTACAAAAATTAATTTCTATTTAACCTTAGCCAAACTAGGTTTGTTCATAGTCTTGGTGACTATATCTAATTTGAGAGGTCTTCCAAAATTGCTAACAATTTGTTCAATGCAATACCAATTATGCATATGAAATGGTAAACCTGGTAAGAACGCCTAGACAAGAACAATTAATAAGTCTTCTTCAGGTTTAAGTCTTGTATCCACTTCCTCGTAAACTATCCGAGGCCTTTTAATTTAATCATCCTTTTCTACAACACCAATTGAAGTCCTCATTGTTTGTGAAACTCATAAAAATATTGTAATTATCATAGACACCTCTCTTATCACTTTCTTTTAGGAAAGAATTTTTCAAAGCCTAAATTGATCAATATCAATTTTGGGTCAATTTTTCGTAAATTGACCAAAAATTCAATAGTAATCCCTAGATTTAAAAATCATAGCACTCATACCATTATGGGTTGTTCTTCTAGTTTTAGCATGGTTGCTCATGGAAGTGTGGAATTACAAATGAGCTCGGTGAGTTAGTTATAGATGGATAGCTTACACGACAACGGAAGACTCTAAAAAAATTAGAAGATTAGAAAGGAGGAAGGAATTGATTCTTGAAAAGAGAAGAAACAAGAAATAGTGAATCAATTAAGAAGAAGTAGAAGATGAAAAGGGGGAGGGAATCAAAAAAGGAATCTTACCAAGAATGAAGAAATCCAGTTATGGTTCAAAGTAGAACAACAAAGGGCATAACCCAAAGAGAACCTACAAAGGTCTCACAAGCCACAAGGCGGCTGCTAATATATTAAATCAAACTTAGTACATGGAAGAGAAAGAACCCCTTTATAAAATCCTAGAAGAGGCTGGTCAAAGACTCAATTTAAAGAAATTATATTCCCTAGAGACATAGAAGGCTGCCCACACTTAGACAAATGTAGTCAACATAGATTAAAACAAAATACTAAATGACATTGAAAGCTGCCACACACAAAGTCCTAGAAACTCAACATCTATAAAACAACTCTTAAATATTCTAGAACCAATTTCTCAAAAATTACAAGAATATTTTCTCCCATTGAAGGCTGATTTGGACCCCATTCCATCTCCTTTTGAACTTTAATTTGGGTCTCCAAATAGATGTAAGAGTTGAAGAAAATATCTTCATTGGGCCTGGAGGTCTTTCTATCACAAGACACTTTTTAATAGCTAATTGCATCTCATTTGAGTTTGTCTTAAAATTTCTTATTTGATGAAGCTTTAAAATCCTTATCCATGTATTTTAATGACATTGAGATTCCATGGATGCTATCATTCTCCCCCTTTTAAAGAATATTTGTCCTCGAATCTTGACATTGACTATATCTACACCTTTATTGATTTGAGCTTCTTGGTTGTTATCATTCTCTCTCACTTAAAGAATATTTGTCCTCAAAACTTGACCAATACCTACAACCAACATGATAAGCAAAATTAGTAGGAGGTAAACAAAGAAAGTAGAGAAAGCATTTGGTAAAAATAACACCAGGTAGTGACCATGCAAACTACTTAACCCATTTAGTTCTTTTATACACAATACCCTTTAAATATCCAAGCACTACACCATTTAACAAAATAATGTAACTACCTATACAAGAAGTTAAAACACAATTCATAAGCTCTTTAAACAATAAAGGGTCATTAGCTAGACCAAAAGTATACGAATACCAGAAAAACATACTATATTTGTTCTTGTTAAACAACCAACCTCACCATTGGATATACTATAATCAAGATATGGGTCAAAAGCGTTCTTTTTGAGAAGTGGCTTTGATTAAACCTATAAAAAAGGATCTTCAGAACAAGATAAAGATACTAAGAAGTTAGAAACCTGTGAGCACTTCTCCTTCTCTACACTTGAGAAATTACATTCATCATTTAACTCAAAATCTATGGCTTTCAAATGTTTCATGTGTCTCATTGCCTTTATTGGCAACTTCTCCAAAGGATATTCTCAAACCATAACAGATTAGAGAACACTTTAAAGTCTTCTCTAATTTCTTCCCACAACGAGTTACTGTACAGTTTAAAACCCCAGCCAATGTTAGTTTCTTCTTCAAATGAGGTACTAATATCCTCTTCACAAGGTTCATTCTCAAATTTTCGCATGGGTTGGAGAAGTGATACTTCAAATAAAAAGGATTTAGAAAATTAGAATCTGAAAAAGATTCATTCTCTCTCAAATTTTCTTGAACTTGTTCACTAAGTTATCTTTACACCTCTCTTTCATCACATTGTGTCGATTGCCTCATGTGAGAAACATAATGAAAAAGGGAAGGATCACTCCCAATTTGAGTTATATCTTCACTTAAAATTTTGACCTCATGAATTTGTGGTACAAGTTTAGTGTCATTTGAAATAAATAGATCATCAATAAGTTCATACCACATGAGATAATCAAGGTCAAACTTGTCTTCAACTTGTAATTGTTTCCATAAATCATTGGCTTTTACATTTTTCAAATACTTTAAAACCGAATTTCCTTAATTCATGCAATTGCTGTTCCAACTCTTCATTGGTTCCTTCTTCATTAACTCAAGCATATTTGGAACAAATAAAACTGTAGAAAAGAATGAGTTAATTGGTTAGAGCTTGAACAAGAATCTCTCACACAAATACACTATATTCTTTTAATCTCTTCATTTTTTTCATCGCTCAAATGCACTGGTTCACTCGCTATTTTACCTCTCAAACTTACATCATTCAATTCTTTCCACTCATTCTTACTTTTGACAACTCACTCTCTTCACTCATCACTTCCTCTCCTTTTTCCTTGAGTCGGGGCCATGTTGCCCACCCTTACTTCTCTCTCTTTCTTTTGTCTCTCATCCTTACTTTTATTTGGTGTGAGAAGTTAATACACTAGCTGTAACACCCTAAAACTTTCCTAGACTAAATTCAAATGTTACATGAAAAACCATAGGAAGTCAAAATTTTCTGTCTCCCATACGACTCCCACAATGGACCGTTGGTGGAACCAATGTGATGGTTGTAACGGGTCATAGGTTGCAGTAGAATTCATCCATGTGGGAAACAATGAGTGATAGATTGACCCGTTGATCCTAACAATGGGTCAGCCCTTGTCATTCGTTGAATCCCGAGTTCATAGGTCTACCTAATCTTCCCCGAGACAAACACCAGAGGTAACAACGCCCATTGTTTCTACGAACGAGCCATTGCTACCAACCGGGTCAGTTCCAAAACCCAAGAGCAAACCACGAGTGCATACAACAGCATGTTGGTTCTTCCAAGGAGTTGCCATGTCACTCATTGTCCCCATTTCCAATGGGGGAGATTTTAACTGCCGTTCCTTGTTGAAATGGATCGTTGTACCCCATCGAGGTTGTTCCAAAGAAACCTAGTTTCGAACCCAGAAACCACAACCAAATTCAACTGGCCATTGTTTGAACCAATGACCCGTTTCTGAGATCCGTCGCTCAAGGTCGACAGCTTTTCAGCTTCTATCGTGGGTATTATTGTATTTTTCCAACCTTTTAACTTGAAAACCATGTCATTTTGGGTCGTATAGGAGAGAATTAAAGGGATTAGAATGACCTTTTCCCTTCATTCCTCTCAACTCCTCAAGAACAGAGCGTACAACTTCTGAAGCATAGAGCAGAAGCTAGGGTCGATTTTTCTTCTCGCTTTCTCAGAACTCTTTTTCACCGTGGTTGTCTTTTAGGTATGTGGGAAATTCACCGCGGAATAGTTCTTCCCTTGTGTCCCAAAAATCTTCCCTATTTTCTTTCCTCTATCAATTTAGCCCTATGGATTCGAAGTGTAGAAGATTGTCAGACTTATATCTTTGCAAAAATTTTGGGTAGTATATTTTCATGATTTTAATGGCTTATAATTCCCTATTTATGTATTTATGAGAATTGTATCTTGTGGAATAATTTAGCCCTAAGATTTAAGTAGAATTTAGATTCTTGCGTTGGACTAGTTTCCCTGTATCTTGATTCTAATAGATTTGAAATCCCCATATTATCAGTGTATGCGGAAATTTTAGTCAAATAGTTACATGTCCAGCTCTTCCGTAAGATTTTTTTAGACTGGTGTTGTCCAAAAATGTCAACTGATCGCTTGACTCCGGGCCTGCTCCCGAGGTATCGTTGGTGCCTCCCAAAGCTTAACAAAATAAGACCTGTGAATTTTATTTGGTCCATTAGGCAGTCATGGCATTCCATTTATATAGCTTTTGGCCAACCCTCAGACCCCACTTAGTTATCAGTTTTTTCTTTGATTCGTTACAACGCCTGGAGCAAGCAGCCTTCAACCGCTTTAGAACTCAGCTTCCAAATACGGTCCTATAAGACACTCAGGGAACTCTCAGACAATATCCCTTGGTCAGTTATAGTCTTGTACCCCAGTACCGATCTATGCTTGTCAGTAGTAGTAATAGGATTATCCAAAGGAGTAGGACTTAGCACCGAAAGGGTCGTCCAAGACAATCGGGTTCCGTAACTACGCCACCACCGTAGGTTTTATTTACTTGGACTAACGGCCCCCTTTGACAGTGATTCTGACAGTCCATTCCTTTATACCCTATCAAGATGTATTGGGTCCTACCGATAGGCGTATACATATCAGAATCCACATCTAGCTCACGTGGTTATATGTCGGCTATAACCTCTCCCACTAGTCACTTTAGTTTACTATCAAATTTCTCAATTCGATCAATGTAGTGCAAGATTCGTATTTTGTATTTCAGAAATAGGACATGTTTATGACCATCAGCTAGGTCACTATTGACCATATCCGTTTTACACCAATTGTATTTGTTTTCGCATCTCAATTGGTCATTCATGTCGTATCGCCCGCTACTAGTTCTATCATATTATTCATGTTTTTCACTTACTTAGTACATTCAAAGTACTAACACATAATTTTATATGTATCATTTCACGATACAATTGCAGTGCTCTGCATCACGCGTTAGCCGTTGTGTCCAAATCCTTCCTCCGCTGCAAATGAAAGTGTGAGTCCTTACTATTCAAGGGCCTTGCTTTACTTTCTTTCGCTAAGATATTATTTTAGTTAGAATTAGAGTTAGCCGGGGGCTTCTCCCAAAGACTCCTTAGTTAGATGACTTTCATACCGTGATTCTGGTTTCAGATTTGTTTTCAGATATTTTAACTCTCTATTTTCAGTCTTTAAATTTTCTTTAAAATGCTTTGATGTTATTATTTAAAATTTTCGTTGTGCATGTGTACTGCATTACTAGTGAATGATAGACTAAGGGTTGACTTGGAATCACTTGTGGCTTCAAGTACCGTGTTACATCCAGATATAGGCTCGGGCGTGAAAAACTTGGTATCGTAGCACCTAGGTTTAGAGTGGTATCCTCGGAAAGTATGAAAGCCGCATCGAGCAAAGTCCTTTTCATGGGTGTGAAGCGCACCACACTTATGACGAGGAGCCTACGAGATGTTATTAGAAAATCTCTTTTCGTTCATATTCCTTATCGTATGCTAAAGTTCAATTCTAGAATGCCCTTCTAACTCGTGCCCTATTTCATTTCAAATGAACCGTGCCTTCCTAAATGCGATATAACGGAAGAAGGGACGGCAACGCCAATAGACCGTCCCAAAGAACCTCGATCCACCGTGCACCCGAGCGGCTATCCAACTGCTGCTGCATGGGCCACCAATCGTGAATCAATAGGTGGTTCGTAGCCAAAAATGGGTCCGCAGCAGCTTCTCGTGTGGATTTCACCCTGATGAATCCTCTAGATTTCATGGAACAAAGGTGAAGAGGACCCACAAGAGTTTGTAGATGAAATTAAAAAGATCACCCATTATGGGTGTCAAGCCAGAGAGTGCCGACATGGCTACCTACTAGTCAAAGGGGTATCCTGCATGGTATGAGCAGTGGAAGGAGGGATGGCCACAGGCGATCGTGGAGGGGAAGAGTTCCACACTTTGGATGTGTTTTTCCGCCGGAGCCGAGAGGCTAAGATGGAAGAGATTATGAACTTGCGAGCAGGGCAAATGTATCAAAGGAGGAGTATTCCCCGAGTTTACTGTGCTATCAAAGTATGCCTAGATGGTAGCCGAGCCAAGGGATCGCATGTTAAGATTTGTGAATGGAATATCAAATTCGGGTCCTCAAGGAGTGCGTGACCACAATGCCGATTAAGGACATGGACCTTTCTAGCTTGATTGTTTAAGCCCAGTAGATTGAGGCCAAGAAGCCGAAGGATATGGAGAAAAGAACAAGAGGGGAAGGACTCATCTAGATTTTGGCTATCAGAGATCTAGCGGTAGTAGCCGTCCACAAGAAGAATAAATAAAGAATGAAGTCCTAGCACCTAGTTCAACATTTCCAACCTTCGGTCCCACCAGGATTTGAGGGGTGGGTCATCTGCACCCGCCTCGTGCTCACAAAGATAGGAACAGTATCTGCATTGCACCAAGTGTGATAGGAATCACTCAGGGGAATGTCTTCGAGACGAGAGGGCTATCAAGCCGCATGTGGAAATCTTGGATTACCGACTCAGAGAGTGACCATCAATAGGGAGAATGAGGCCACAATCTACCACCTCATTAGCCCTACCGCCGACTAGCTCAGCAGGCCAACACATCAGGTACAGATGGCGGTCAGTGCCAGAATCATTTCTATGCTCTATCTTCTTGTCGATCAGGAAATCTCTACCCGATGTAGTTACCGGTATGTTACGTCTCTTCCATCTAGACGTGTATGCCCTCCTAGATCCAGGAGCTACTCTTTCATTCGTGACTCCATACATAGCAGTCTAGTTGAACATTAGTCCAGAGGTCTTATCAGACCTTCTCGGCCTCCACCCTGGCTTGGCGAGTTAGTTAGAGCTACCAGTTTGAACTGACTAGTCTCTGCCCCGAATAAAGTCATCTCCACCGATCTCGTACAACTAGACATGGTCCACTTAGATCTTATTCTCAGCATGGATTGGTTACACTCTGCTATGCCTCAGTTGACTGCAGAACAAGAGTTTTCAGGTTTCAGTTTCCGAATGAACCAAGTTGTTAGAATGGTCGTGCACGCTCAGCCTCCTAAGGTTAGGTTTATTTCCTACCTTAAGGCCCAAAAGCTCATTTCCAAATGATGTTTATATCATCTGGATCTGAGTCAAGGATTCCAACCCCAAGACCCCAACCATTCAGTCAGTTCCAATTGTCAGTGAGTTCCCAGATGTATTTCTTGGAAGATCTTTCCTAGAGGTGTCTCCCGATTATAAATAGACGTTGGAATAGATCTCCTCCCAAACACTCAGCCAATCTCCATCCTCCTTACAAAATGGCTCCAGCTGAGCTTAAGCAGTTAAAGGAGTAGCTAAAGGATCTTCTTGATAAGGATTTTTTCAGACCCAGCATCTTTCATTAGGGTTCTCTATCGCTATTCGTGCATAAGAAAGACGGTACCTCGTAATGTGTATAGATTAATGTCACTAATAAGGTCACGTTAAGAACAAGTACCTCCCGCCTTAATTGGAGAATATGTTTGACCAACTTCAAGGAGCCAGCTGTTTCTCCAAGATCGATCTCAGGTCAGGGTACCATCAGCTAAGGGTTAGGGAGTGTGATACCAAAATAGCATTCAGAATCCCGGTATGGTCACTATGAGTTTGTGGTGATGTCCTCTCGGGTTAACGAATGCCCTGCAAGAAATTTTCTCTTCATGGATTTAATGAACAGAGTCTTCAAGCAGTATCTAGATATGTTCGTCATTATATTTATCGACGACATTCTAGTATACTCCAAAAATGAGGAAGAGCATGCCAACACCTAAGATTAGCACTGCAGACACCCAAAGACCCAGCGCTATTCGCCAAGTTCAAGCAAGTGCAAATTTTGGGTTAAAAATCCATGTGACTTTCTTAGGTCATGTGGTTCCCGGTGAAGGGATACAAGTAGATCCTCAAAAGATAGCAGCAGTGAAGGATTGGCCCAGACCTACCTCTCCTACTTGAAATGAGGAGTTTTCTGGGGCTTAGCGGGTTATTAATGACGGTTTAGGGAAGGTTTCTCCCTCCATAAGATTCCCTTGAATTGCTAACCTGCATAGCGTGAAATTCCAGTGGTCGAACGAGTGTGAGAAGAGTTTCTAGGAGTTGATGACCTGGACTCAGTACTGCTCCAGTGTTAACCTTGCCAGAAGGATCGATGGGTTGTTGTTTATTGTGACGCCTCTAGAGTTGACTCGGTTGTGTTCTCATGCAAGCAGGCAAAGTGATAGTCTATGCCTCTCCGCATAACTCAAAGTTCATGAAGAATTATCCAACTCATGACTTGGAGTTGGAAGCGGTGGTATTTGCGTTAAAATATGGAGACACTACTTGTAATGGGGCTCACGTGGATGTGTTCACAATCACAAGAGCCTTCATATGTGATCATCCGTATGACCCAAATCGTATCGAGACGGTTGGAGCTTCTAAAGGATTAAGACATTATGTTGTATCAGTCGAGTAAGGCTAGTGTGGTGGCTGACGCTCTAGGAAAATGGTCTATAGAAAGTGTGGCTCAAATTGAGGAAGACAAGAGAGAGCTAGGAAAGAAGTCTGCTGTGCTAGCTCGGGTTAGGGGTGCGCTGGTGGATTCAAATCGCATGCGTGGTAATGCAAAGGGGGTCAGATTTATCCTTGGTAGTTGAAGTCAAATCCAGACAGGATGAGTGATCCCATTTTACTTAAGCTTAAGGAAGCAGTCCTCGAAAAGAGATAGAATCTTTCTCCCAAGGGGAGATTGGATGCTCCGTTAACAGGAAGGTTGTGTGTACCGGATGTTGCAAGTTGAGACAAAGCAGATACTAGCCGAGGCACACAACTCGAGATACTCTATTCACCCCGGTGCTACTAAAATTTATCGAGACTTGCGGGATATTTAATGGTGAACAGCATGAAAAGGATATCGCCAAATTTGTGGCAATCTGGTGCCCAAAACTGCCGCAAGTCAAGGTAGAACACTAGAGACCGAGGCATGACTCAAGATATCAACATAGCTCCACATGGAAGTGGAAAGAAGTAAATATGTACTTCATTAGAGGTCTACCTAGAATCGGTGGCAGCATGACTCAATCTGGATGGTAGTAGATCGGATGAATAAGTCAACTCATTTCCGCCTACTAAACCACAACCACTAAGAGGACTATGACAAAAATTATATCTCGAGATTTAGTCATACTCCATGGGGTGCCCTTGGAAATCATTTTGTGATAGGGAACACGCTTCACTCCATGCTTGGAAGTCCTTCCAGAAAGGGCTTGGGATCAGGTCAAACTCAGCACTGCTTTCATCCGCAGACCGATGTGGGCAAGTTGATGCGGACCATTCAAACCCTGAAAGATATGCTAAGAGCATGGTTGATTTTAAGGGTACTGGGATGACCATTTTCCTTTCGAGTTCTTGGATACAACAATGTACTACCATTCCAAAGATCTAGATGGCCCCATTTGAAGAATTGTATGGTAGAAGGAGTAGATCTCCTATGGGGTGGTTTGAAGTTGGTAGCTTACCTTTAGGGCCAGACTCGCTCACGAGGCTACACAGAAAGTTCAGCTCATCGTGAGAAAGGTTAAAAATAGCTCGTGAGTCAGTCGAAATCTTATGCCGATGTGCGGAGAGGAGAATTGGAGTTTGGTAACATGACTAGGTATACTCTGAAAATTTCACCCATGAAAAGGGTGATGAGGTTGGAAAGAAAGGGAAACTTAGTACCCGATATGTAGGCCTTTATAGAATTTTGGAGGCTGCACGGCAATGTGGCCTATGAGCTATAGTTACCTTCAAAACTAGCAACTTTCAGGCACCACTTTTCCTACGTGTCACTTCCGAAGAAGTGCATTTGGAATCCAACCTCGCTTGTTCCATTAGACAGTGTGGGAATAAAGGATAGTCTCACATATTAGGAGGTACTAGTCCATATCCTTGATCGTAAGGTTCGTAAGTTGACGAATAAGCAACAGCTTCACCAAGGTCCCAGTGGAGAAATAAGGTGTTGAAGGAGCTACGTGGGAGGCCGAAGAAGATATGATGGCCAAATACCCCACATGTTTCTTCCAGTTCGGTTCCAAGTACTAAATCCCTTCTTAGTACTTCCCCACTTAGTTTCGTACTCATCAGCTCTATTTCGATCTCCTATGTGCATCCTAGTTGCATCACTCGTTAGTACGGTTAAGATAGTATGGAGTCAGTTACTCCTTACAAACCATCTCATAGCCTAATTTTGTGAAATCTCATTTTTTCCTAGTTTTGGTCTTTATTCGAGGAAGAATGATCCCAAGGGGAGATATTAGGGCACCAAAACTTTCCTAGACCAAATTCAGGCGTTGCATGAAAACTACAGAAACCAGAAATTTTTTCTATCTTTACCTAATTCCCCCACAACGGACTATCGGGTAGATCCAACGGACTACAGAAGTGGTGTAGGTTGCAGCAAGTAATTTTTCTGTGGGAAACAACGAGTCATAGGATGGACCATGATCTCTAACACTGGCCGCCCTATCTTCCATTGAATCCCTAGTTCGAGGACTACCGGACCTTTCCTTGAGACAGAGGTAACAACGCCCATCGTTTCTATGAACGAGCCGCTGCTACCAACCGTCGTTCGCCTGTGAACTCCGCCAGGAACCACAAAAGGATACAACGACCTCGCTGGTTCTTCCAACAAGTCGTTGCTACCACTGCTGTCCCCGTGCCCTATTTTCTTACCTGTTCCAACAGGAGGTTACAACGGTCGCTCTTGTTCAAACTGACCGTTGTACCCAACCTAAAGGTTCCAAGAAACTCCAGTTTCTCGAACTCCGAAACCACAACCAGATTCAATGGGCCATTGTTTGAACCAACGATCCGTCCCGAGATCCGTTGTTCAGGGTCAGACAAGCTTTTCGGGGCTCTTTCAGGATATTTTGTATTTTTCCATCATTTTAAACTTGAAACCATGTCGCTTTTGGGTTCATATAGGAGAGAATTAAAGGGATTAGAACGAATTATTCCCTTCATTCCTCTCAAATCCTCGTTAGAAAGCATACAACTTCTCTAGAAGCAATGAGCGTAAGCTAGGTCAATTTTTCTTCTCATTTTTCTCAGGAACTTTTTTTCACCAGGGCTGTTCCCAGGTATGTGGAATTCAACAAGGAATAGTTCTTCTTTATGTCCCAAAAATCTTCACTATTTTTTTCCTCTATCGCTTAGCCCCGTGATTCGAAGTGTATGATTGTCGACTTATATCTTTAAAAGTTTGAGTAGTATATTTCTCATGATTTTAACTTCTTATTATTTCCTATTTCTAAACATTTATGAGAATTGTATCTCCAGAATAATTTAGCCTTGAGTTTCATTTAAGTAGAATTTAGAATTTTATGGTTGACTAGTTTTCCGTAGCTTGATTCTAACAAATCTGAAATTCCTAGTATTATCGTGTATGTGAAATTTTAGTCAAATAGTTACATGTCCAAAAGATCCATCAAATTTTTGCATCTGGTGCTAACCAGAAAATGTCGGCTGATCAGTTTGACTCCAGTCTGTTCCCGAGGTGTCAGTGGTGCCTCCCACTCAATGTAGAATAAGACTCGTGAATTTATTTTATTTGGTCCATTAGGCGGTCATGACATTCCAATTTATATAGCTCGCCAACCTCAGACTGGGTCAGCTTATCAGTTTTTTCTTTAGACAGTCACGACGTTTCCAGATAAGCAGCTCTGACCAGTCTTAGAACTCAGTTTCCAAATCTGGTCCTATAAGATGCTCAGGGAACTCGTGGCGCATCCCCGGGTCGGGCTATAGCTTTGGACCTGGGCACGTAGTATCCGCTTGTCAATAGTAGTAATAGAATTATCCAGTGGGAGTAATACTTAACACTAAAAAGGGTCAGTACCGGCGCACCCAGGTTCCAGAACTACATTGCCACCATAGGTTTTATTTACTTGGCCTAATCGGTCCTCCGACAGCTGATTCTCACAGCCCATGCCTTTATACCGGCAAGTATAGTTTGAGCCCTACCGGTAGGGCGTATACATCAGACCTACATGCCCAGCTCAAGTGGTTATATGTCGGTTATAACCTCTCCCAAAAGAGTCAGTTGGCTTTTACTATTAGATTTCGACGCTTAGTGCAATATCTCGCATTCGGCATTTTGACTTAGGACATGTTTATGATTATCGCCCGTGGTCACTTTTGACCATATAAGTTTTGCCACCCGCTGTACGCTTTCAGTATTTCGCTTGGTCATTTCATGTCATATCGTCGCTACTAGTTCTACTCATATTATTCATATGTTTCTCGCACTTACTAAGACATTCAAAGTACCGATGCGTACTTTTATGTTGTATCGTTTCATGATACCGCAGTTTCGTACTCGCTGTCGCAGCCGTTGCGGTCCATCCTCCTCCGCCGCAAAGCCGGGCGGTGAGTCCTCTCATCGCCGAGGGCCTTGCTTACTTTTCTTTAGTTGATATATTATTTTAGTTAGACTTAAAGTTACCGGGGGCTTTTCCTAGCAACTCCTCGCTAGATGACTTTCTGTGTTTAATTTGGTTTGCATTTGCTTTCGCATATTTTAACTCTCTATTTCTAGTCTTTAAATTTTCTTTAAAATGCTTTGATCTTATTATTTAAAATTTTCGTTGTGCATGTTCTCAAAATACTAGTGAATGATAGATTAGGGGTTGATCAGTCACTTGTGGCTTCAAGTACCGTGTTACGCTGTAGCAGAGCAGGCTCTAGGCATGAAACTAGCTCCCATGTACTTGCCAAGAATCTCTTTTATCCCTTTGGAGGACTTCTAAGGTCAACTTTAATTTCAGGCGTCTCAAACTTATTGTTGTTTTCCTTCTGCATTCCTTTTCCTTTTCAAACACCCCATTGATCTTCACCCTAATTTGATTCTCTTGAATTTATAGGTTCCAAAGAAACAAGGGCGCCTTTTTCCATCATCTTTCACCAAGGAGTACCTATTCTTTTCAGGATCATATGGTGCTTTTCTATAGAGATAGCATGGCCTTCCCAATAAGACATGACATGTGAATAAGGGAACCACATCACACTGCATCTATCCTTGTATCTTCCAAGATTAAATTGCACTGAAGACTCTCTTGTCCTCCTTCACTCCTTTGAAGGTGTAGGGTGAAGCATGCTTAACACAAGATAAACCCACCTTTTTAACAAAGTAAGCACTGACTAAATTGTGACAAATATTTCTATCAATTTTAGTAGCGCACACATTAAACAATATTTTCATTCTAGTTTGAAAATTTTGTTAACTCTCTCATGGCCTCTTCTAAGATTCTTTGCATCTAATTCTCAATCATCCCCACTATAATCATTCATTCTTTCGTTCCAATTGCTTTCAAAATCTGTAGAAGACATGCTAAAACAAGAGATTGTTAGTAGTAAAGTTGTCTCACATGCACTCCCTCACTTGTATCTTTGTAATGGTTGTCAATACGCGTATATCACAATACCTTAGGATTTACCTCAAATAATCTCACCACTCTTCCTTTTTACCACTCAAAGGATGCTCTTCAAAGTTCTTAAATGAACCAACTCAAACACTTCAAAGCAAGTTCCAATGTTTGGTTCAAGAATGGAGTTTATGTCAAATAAAGAAAAGGATAGCAAAACTATAACGAACTGGAAACAAAGGCGTACATAATGAAAATAAATATAAAAGCATGAAAAAATTTCACACGAACTTTAAAAAAATGCGCACAAATTACTAGACTACACTAAATATGAACAAATACTTAAAGTATCTAGCAAGAGAATAATATGAAGCTAAATATAGTGTATAAACACTTTCAAGAATACCAAGAACATATTCAATGAGCTTTTGAATCCAAGGAGCTACAATAACCTTTACAATCCCCAAGTGACTTTTGAGTTTCTTGTTGACCAAAATTCGAAGAACCTTTAAATCAAATGAGATTTTTAAGAGATTGATAAGATTTTTAGTAAATCAAAATCACCAAATCACAAGGTAAAATATAGAATAAACCATCAACAAGTGAAGAACACTAGAAATTACTATTCACGTCACTATTCACTTGAGGAAATAATTTTTTTAAAACTTTTTGGGGTTATTGTTCACGCTACAAGAACTTTTTTTCCAGATTTTTTTGTAGTTTTCTATGATTCAAAAATCAGTAGATCGGGTGAGTATAAGAATACCCAACCATCCAACGACACATACAGCGGAAGATCCTAAAAATTAGAAGATTAGAAAGGAGGGCGGAATAGACTCTTGAAAAGAGAAGAAACAAGAAATAGTGAATCAATTAAGAAGAAGTAGAAGAAGAAAAGGGGGGAGGGAACTCAAACAAGGAATCTTACCATTGAAAAAATCCAAGTTATGGTTCAAAGTAGAACAACAAAGGGCATAACCCAAAGAGAACCTACAAAGGTCTCACAAGCCACAAGGCTACTGCTAATATATTAAATCAAACTTAGTTACAATGAAGAGAAAGAACCCCTTTATATAGAATCCTAGAAAGGGCTGGTCAAAGACTCCATTAAAGAAATTATGTTCCCTAGGAACATAGAAGGCTGCCCACACTTAGACAAATGTAGTCAACATAGATTAACACAAAACACTAAATGACATTGAAAGCTACCATACTCAAAGTCCTAGAAACTCAACATCTATAAAACAACTCTTAAATATTCTAGAAACTAACTAAAAATTATTGCAATATTTTCTCCCATTGGGGGCTTATTTGGGCCCCATTCCATCTCCTTTTGAACTCTAATTTAGACCTCCAAATAGATGTAAGAGTTAAAGAAAATATCTTCATTGGGCTTGAGATCTTCTTCTATCACAAGACACTTTTAATAGCTAATTACAGCCCATTTGAGCTTGTTTTGGAAATTTCTTATTTGATGAAGCTTTCAAATTCTTATCCATGTCTTTTATGACATTGAGCTACAAATTCTATCATAGATGATGCATAAGTACTGCTTTTCCCTTCAATTCTTTGAGGAATCATACTCGTCCCATGGGGAGCTTCAGATGAGTAGTGGTACGTGCTAGCGAGATGTTTTCTGTCGGCCTCATGAGGCGGAGCATGAATTTCAATAGCGAAAGAGCTGCTATGTAGAGAGAGAGAAATGTTTATCTATGCTTTTAGTTTCTTCATCAATGATGTCTTGTAATAACATGACTCGAATTAGAATTAATGGTCAATCAATGGCTATTCAAGGAATGAAAATAAACGTGAGTCATTAAGGTTATACAATCAATTATCTCACAAATTTAATTATACATAATATAATTATTTTAAATATTAAATAATATTTTTTCAACACATATATTTTAAAAGACTTACTTGTAATCTCTTCCGAAATTTTGTGTCTTTGCTCATAGGAATTAGGGTTTTGTATGATAGGATTTTGATGACATATTGTGATAAGAGCAATAAGCTTTATAATGCCTCAACAACAAAACAAAGGTGTATTCAAGATTTTAAGAAATGGGTGTATTCACCGTTAAAATTACTATTTTCATTGAATTTTTTTGTTGAAAAATGTTAAGTGGTTATTCTCACCGATTATCCGTGGAAAAGAAAAATAATAGTATTTCTCACACAAAAAATCATGAAACTTCTCACTATTTCAATGAGAACCGCTTCCCACCATGCTTCCTAGTGAACTGCTTGGTGGAAAGTGAGAGTGGGAAAATCATATTTCATAATACAAATTTTTCATTGATTTGAGATAGGAAAAATCTTTATTTCTACCAGTGATTGTACTATTATTTAGTTTAGTTCAATAATTTTTTTACAACGTAATAATTTTTTATGAGCAATTATAACTAGTATTACTATTAAATAAAAAAATTATCATTCAACTTATAATTGTTCTTAACGAGTTTTAATACTTGAAAGTGATCAATAATATCATCATTACTAAAAGAAAATGAGAATCATCATACAAATATTATTAAAAATTGGAAAAAAAGAAGAAAGAACCATAAGAAATATGGAAACAAAGACATTTTGTTCTTGAAGTGTTAAAGTGAAGACTCATGCAGGGAGAGGGGCCTGGAAGAGCTAGAAATTTATAATATATCGATATGGAATATAAAAGTGAAAAATATATAAGCCAAATTTAGGTGTTTGTCTGAGTGTTTGGCCTCCTAACTGTTTTTGCATTAAATGTCCCTTTGCTGCCTATTTCACTTGTTTTTTTTCTTTTTTTCCCCAGCCGTTTTAGAAAATTATAAAAGCCTGCTAAAACTTAAGGAATCAAGAGACATCAAAAGTTCACCTTTCTTCTGTGCTTTGTAAAATATGGAGATCATTTATTCCTCTACTCTCAACCTTGTTACACTGCTCATTATATTCTTTTCCTTTCTGTTTATACTATTTGACAAAACGGGAGAAAATTATCAAGACAAGAAAAATTGCCTGAGGTCCATGGAGACTCTGTTATTGGGAGTCTCCATCACTTGAGAGGAGCATTATTATTTCCACACCGTACCCTTGCAAATTTAGCAACAAAATATGGTCCTATTATGTATTTGCAACTCGAGAAATTCCTTGCTGTGGTCGTGACGTCGCCTAATATGGCGAAAGAAATACTAAAAACTCACGAACTCGCCTTTGCTACTAAGCCCCAACTTACCTCCATAAACATCACTACTTACAATTATAAGGACATCGCATTTGCACCATATGGTGATAAATGGAGACAAATGCGTAACATATGTGTCACGGAGCTACTGAGTACCAAAATGGTCAAGTCATTTAGCTCAATTCGCGAAGAGATTTCGAATCTAGTTTCATCAATTGCCCGAAGGGTTCTCTCGTGTTGTCAACTAACAGAAAATCCCTGTATACAAACTCCTGAGCATGTAGATCAGCATTCGGAAAAGTATACACGAATCAAGACGAGTTGATAAATTTGTTGAGGGACGTGCTGGATACATTAGAGGATTTGATGTGGTTGATTTGTTCCTTCTTTTTGGAAGTTACTTCACAAGATGAGTGGGGTGAAATCGAGACTCTTGAAGATGCATCAGAAGGTTGATGCAGCTCTGGAGAACATTGTTAACGAGCACATTAAGAATCGAGCACTTGGAAGCAAGGGAAATGGTGATCAATTAATTGGAGGTGAAGATTTGGTTGATGTTCTCCTAAGAATTAAGGAGAATGGTGAACTTCAATTTCCAATCTCAACTGATCACATAAAAGCAATCATTTCTGTAAGTTTTCTCCTTAATTATGTTATACCTACGGTTCGTGTAAAGAATTATTAATCACTGTCAGATCATCTAAAAAAATATCTATATAAGCTAATCTTCATTAAAAATAAAATTTTTATAATCTTAAGGAAGGTTACTTGTTATAATAGAATAATGTAAATTCTTAAAACATTTAGTTGTACACTATTCACATTGGATTACCTTTTACCTCCCTTTATATTCAAATATGTTGTCTTTATTTATACGTACTTAATTTAGTTGGTACACTATCACATTGGATTTTCTATTACTTTATTTAAACATGTTGGTCTTTATTATATGTGTTTATTTTTTGTTGGAGTAGGACATGTTCGCTGCTGGAACTGAAACTTCAGCTGCGACTATTATATGGGCATTATCAGAAATGATGAGGAGGCCAAAGATTATGGCCAAGGCACAAAATGAAGTGAGACAAGTCTTCAAAGGAAAAACAACTTTTGATGAAGAAGATATTGATAAATTATCATATCTAAAGTTAGTGATTAAAGAAACATTAAGACTGCATCCTCCGAGTACTTTACTGCCAAGGGAATGTGGGATACAAACATATATTGATGGATATATGATACCTCCTAAGACTAGAGTACTAATCAATACATGGGCACTTGAAGAGATTCAGAAAGTTGGGCTGACTTAAAAATTTTATACCTGAGAGATTTGAAAATTCTCGCAGTTGACTATATGGGAAATTACTTTTTGAATTTATTCCATTTGGTTCGAAGAAGAATTTTGTCCAGGAATGCAATTTGGTTTAACTAATGTTAAACATCCTTTGGCCTAACTCCTCTACCATTTCGATTGGGTGCTTCCACATGGAGCTAGTCCAGAAGACTTGGATATGATCGAAAAAAATGGATTAAGCGCAGCGAAGCAGAAAGATCTGTGTTTAGTTGCCATAGATCACAAAGATGAAGGCAAAATTTGATGTTAATGCTTTAAATGATGAAAGTCAAAAGTGCCATCCATTCAGTTTGGTGTATGTCTAATATGTGTCTCTTTAATCATTGATGTGTACGATAAAGTTAGGGTTTTTTAATTTCGGGGTTTTTTTAAAATTTTATTCCGATAAAGTCTTTAGTATATAACTTATACTTGAAATATTTACTAGTAACATATAATTATCTAAAGTGTTTTTTAATTGAGAAAATAATACAAAATATGAGACGAGGCTGCTAATATTTTATCAAAATATTCAACAAAAAAGATAATGAGATCGCATAAAATAAATATTGTTAATTAATAAGTCATAAATGAAAATGATCATATTCTAAAATGTAGGGGTGTATATAGTTCGTATTGGTTCGGATTTAAATAATTTGAATCGGATTTTTAAATCTATCAACTAAATCAAACCAAAAAAGCTCTAATTTTTTCAACCTCATTTTGTTTTCGATTTTCGGTTTTCTCAAGTTTTTGAGTTTTTTTCCCGATAAATTAAAGTCTTCATACAAAACATATAAGTTATACTTGAACTATTTCTTTACCCTAGTAACATACAACGTAAATTATCTAAGATATTTTTAATTAAGAAAATACCATAAAATAAGAGATGAGTGATGATATTGTATAATAATATTTAACCAAAAGAAAATAAAATCGCATAAAAATATAGCTAATTAATAAGTCATAATTAAAATGATCATACTCTAAAATTACTAATGACTAATAATTATTAATTATATAACTAAATATTCTTTAGAAAAATAAGTTATGTGTTTTCATTGTGTAAATTAACCAATGCAAAATTAAAGAATAGATATCTATATTGTTGTCATTCTTAGTATTGAAATTATTTCTTCTATTAGCATTAATATTAATTTGATTTTGATTTGGAATTTATTTGTCTTAATAATATGCATGTAAGAGCTATACAACTTATTGGATCATTCAATAGTCTAAGTTCAAACTTGAAATAATATGCTAAAAGTAAAAATATTTTTAATAAGAAATTAATTAGTGTTTTTTTAAGTATTTAAAATTATATAAATATATTTATAAAAATGATATACATATAATGTCGGTTGATTTGGTTTGGTTTGACTTTTCTTAGTTGAAATCAAATCAAACAAATTATGATCGAATTTTTTTCGAACACCAAACCAAATCGAACCAAACCACTAGCCGTATTTTTTTTTTGTTGGTTTGCTTTGTATACCCCTATCTAAAAGTACTAAGTCATATCAAACTAAGTACAACTAATAATGTATTAATTACATAACTAAATATTTTTTTAATTTGATATTTTTAATTATTCAAATATTAAATTGAACATTTGATAAACGTATTTTTGTTTATAACATATCTAATATTATTGTCATTCCTAGTGTTGAAATCATTTCTTTTATTAGCATTAATATTAATTTTATTTTGATTTGAGATTTATTTGAATTAATAACATGCATCTATGAGCCAAATGATGTTTATATCATCTGATTCGAGTCAAGGATTCCAACTCTAAGACCCCAACCATTCAGTCAGTTCCAATTGTCAGTGAGTTCCTGCATGTATTTCTTGAAGATCTTCCCTAGGTTCCCCGAATAGGAAATAGACTTTGAATAGATCCTCCCAAACACTTCAGCCAATCTCCATCCCTCCTTACAAAATGGCTCCAGCTGAGCTTAAGGAGTCGAAGGAGCAGTTAAAGGATCTTCTTGATAAGAATTTTTTCAGACCCAGCATCTTTCATTAGGGTTCTCTATCGCTATTCGTGCATAAGAAAGACGGTACCTCGTAATGTGTATAGATTAATATCACCAACAAGGTCAGCGTTTAAGAACAAGTACCTCGCCAGAATTGAGAATATGTTTGACCAACTTCAAGGAGCCAGCTGTTTCTCCAAGATCGATTCTAGGTCAGGTACCATCAGCTAAGGGTTAGGAGGACATACCAAAATAGCATTCGTAACTCTGTGACTGGTCTTGAATTTGTGGTGATGTCCTTTGGGAAAACGAACGCCCCAGCAGCCTTCATTGACTTAATGAACAGGGTCTTCAAACATTATCTAGATATGTTCGTCATTATGTTTATCGACGACATTCTAGTATACTCCAGAAATGAGGAAGAGCATGCCAACACCTAAGATTAGCACTCTGTACACTCAAAGACCGATGCTATTCGTCAAGTTAATAGTGCAAATTTTGGTTAAAATCCATGACTTTCTTAGGTTATGTGGTCTCCGGTGAAGGGATACAAGTAGATCCTCAAAAGATAGCAGCAGTGAAGGATTGGCCCATACCTACCTCTCCTACCGAAATGAGGAGTTTTCTCGGGCTTAGCGGGTTATTACCGACGCGCTTGTGGAAGGTTTCTCCTCCATAGCATCTCCTCTCACTGCTAACCTTAAGAAGGTGAAATTCCAAAGTGGTCGAACGAGTGTGTGAAGAGTTTCTAGGGAGTTGATGACTCGACCTTCGGCAAGATTGCCCAAGGTTAACCTTGCCGGTAAGGACTGATGGGTTGCTGTTTGTCAGGACGCCCAGAGTTGGACTCAAAGTTGTGTTCGATGCACAGGTTAAAAGTGATAGTCTATGCCTCCAGACAACTCAAAATTCATGGGAGAAGAATTATCCAACTCATGACTTGGCTGGAAGCGGTAGCATTTGCGTTAAAAATATGGAGACACTACTTGTACTCTGGCTCACGGGTGGATGTGTTCACGTATCACAAAGAGCTCTCTCGCATGCGATCATCCAAGGACCTAAACCGCATCAGAGAAAGTGGTTGGAGCTTCGAAAGGATTAAGTGACATGAATGTGTTGTATCAGTCGAGTAAGGCTAGTGTGGTGGCTGACGCTCTAGGAAGATGGTCTATAGAAAGTGTGGCTCAAATTGAGGAAGACAAGAGAGAAGCATAAAAGTAGTTCATACAAAGTTGGGGCTCAAGGGTGCAGCTTGGTGGATTCAACTAAAGGCGGCGTGGTAAAGGGGGTCAGATTTATCCTTGGTAGTTGAAGTCAAATCCAGACAGGGTGAGGATCCCATTTTACTTAAGCTTAAGGAAGGGGGCCTCCCTGAAAAGAGAAGAAGCTTTCTCCCAAGGGGAGATTGGATGCTCCGTTAATGCGTTAACAGGGAAGGTTGTGTGTACCGGATGTTGGTAAGTTGAGACAGCAGATACTAGCTGAGGCACACAACTCGAGATACTCTATTCACCCTGGTGCTACAAAACTTATTGGATCATTCAAAATTCTAAGTTCAAACTTGAAATAATATGTTAAAAGACAAAAACTATGAAAATATTTAAGAAGTATTTATAAATTACATAAAACATTTATAAAAGTTTTGGTTTAGTTTGACTTTTTAAAGTTAAAATTAAATCAACACAATTATGGTTGGATTTTTTTATTCCAACACCAAACCAGTAATCAGGTTTTTTTCTGTTTGAATCAAATTATCGGTACAGTTTATCAGTTTTTTTTGTACATCCCTAATTAGTGATTAAAGAAATGTTAGAGCTACATCCTCCAAGTACTCTACTGCCAAGGGAATGTAGGATATGAACATATATTGATGGATATATGATACCTCCTACGACCAGAGTACTAATTAATACATGTACACTTAGAAGAGATTCAGAAACTTGGGATGATTCCGAGAGTTTTATACTAGAGAAATTTGAAAATTCTCCCGTTGACTATATGAGAAAGTACATTGAGCTTATTTCCTTTGATTCTAAAAGTACGATTTTTCCGGGAATGAATTTGGTTTAACTAATGTTAAACATCCTTTGGCTAGGCTCCTCTACCATTTTGAGTGGGCGCTTCCATATAGAGCTAGTCCAAAAGACTTTGGATATGATCGAAAAATGAATCAAGTGCAGCGAAGCAAAAAGACATGTGTTTAGTTGCCATACATTACAAGCATGGAGTCAAGATATTCGAGGGATTGTTATGTGGAAGTTTCATATGAAACTTAAAAATACCTGCAGATAACTCTCCAATTGGTCCAAGAATTCTCTCAGCATTGTTACACCGAAAAGCCCCTAAAATCAGACCCCAGATTTGGAGTAGAAACCAGCAGAAAAATTAAAAATTTTCCTTAGTATGAACAGTGGTATGGTGGTACGATTCGTGACAACCATCCATGGTATGAAGGTCAGAGAAATGTTTAGGATTTATTTTAGTAACCACGAGTCTCAGTACGAATGGTAGTGAGGTGGTACAAGTCGTACCACCACTCATGACATGAAGTTGGAGGAGCAACCAAAATTAGTTCTGGAAACCACGAATCGTACCTGTTGGTACGAATGGTACTGAGGGGTCTTGAGAAGAGGATCAGATATTAAACAACATGGCTCCAATGACCACAAAGGGTCACCACAAATCATGGTAGGATACCAGGAGTCGTGGTATGACCCGTGTCGCTGGATGAGCAGATTTTTAATGCGAGTTCCTAAGGATATTTTCGTAACTTCTTATACTTTTTAACTCCTAAACCAGGTCATTCTGGATTTTCTAAGAGGGGTATTTATGGGTTAAACCCAGCCTAAAATCTCATTCCTCTCCTAACACCGTAGATTGAAGATCAAATTCCCTCAAGACTCTCAACCAACTAGGGTTCTTTTTCTTCTCAAATTCTCTTGGGTCTCAAGTCTAGTCAAGAATTCATCAAAGCCCAAATATATGGGGTTATGAATGGCGGATTTCTTCCACCCTCCCGCCCAATCTCAAGTCTAATTTTACGATTATAATTTCTTCACGTCTCCAATTATGATTTTCATAAATTTCTATCATTAGACCTTTTTTATGCAAAACTCTATGATCTCTTATGAATTTGATTCTCTCATGATTTTACTTATGATTTATGATTATGATTACATGATTTTCATAAAAAAAATCTCATGATTCTTTGTTTTTAAGTTAGCATGTTTTACTCAAATATGTATGAATCTCATGAATATTAAGCATGGTTGTATTTTCAGCAAATTATTTTCATGGCTAGTTCACGTATGTCAAGCAGTTTATGAATCTATCATGTTTTTAAACTATCCCATTCAAAATCCATATTTCGTGTATGATTATGAGCACTATGTATGATTTTGAGAGTGGTATTTAACACCGAGTAGGCCAGAATTCAGCGCACCAAAGTCTCAAAACTAAGTGTCACGGTAGAATAAGGGGTCCTCGCCAGTAGAGAGTGTCTCCCTTGCCCCTAGCCTAAGGGGTCCTTTCTAGTTGAGAATGTATCCCTTACGCTACTAGGCTCATGAGTGATATCACACATTCATGGTTCTTTCCCTTTGCTAGGTATGGACACCCTTGTGACTAGGGATATAGGTCAGACTCCATGATGCTCATTTGGAGTATGTCGGTTATGAGAATCTCCCACTATTTTTCATATTTTCACGATTCTTTATGTTCATGTTTCATGATGTTATGACTTATGGTATTTTTGACCCACTGAATCAGTCTACGAGTTTTACTTATGATTGCAAATATGGTAAGCTTTATGACTTTGTTTTCAAAACCTTGGGTTCATTATACCTCAGATTATGATGAACAACTTATGTTTTATGTTTTATGTCTATATCACGATCATGATTTCTTAGAATGTTGTCCTTATTCTTATGTTTTACTTATCTTCCATACTCAGTATATTCAAAGTATTGCTCGCATATTTTGGTGCTATATCATCTCATTATATAAGTTGAGATGATTAGTCTCAGCCCCACCGCTAGATTCGATCTTGCTCCAGGTCAGCTTAGTGTTGGTGAATCCTTATCATCCAAGGACATCAGCTTTGATTCATGTCTCCTTTAATTTTGATTCATGTCTTCTTTATCTCTCCAATTATAGTTAGTAGATCTGGTTAAGAGCTTGTCCCATCAGCTCATCTTATGTTAGGGGATTTTGAGATGATGATGTATAGATATTCAGTTGTCTTAACTTGTTGTTCTAGTGCTACGTTTTATGATATCATAGACTTTGTCTTACGCTATATCTTATGATTATTTTCGTTTAATGTATGCTTATGCTTATGTTATGCATGTATTATGGATTATCTTGGAGCCATTTGTGGTTATAGGTCTCGTGTTACATCCGGGGTCTATGCTTGGGTTGTGACAAACTTGGTATCGAAGCATCAGGTTTAGGTGTGTTCGAGGTGTCTGAAAGCTGAATTAAGTAGAGTCTTTTTCATGGGTGGGAAGCGCGCCACACTTATGAGGAATAAACTGCGAGACATTTTAGGAAACTTCCCTTTTTTCATGTTCTTTATCATGTGATGAAGTCCAACTCTCTCTATTCTTCTAACTGGTGATATACGCATTTGTAGAAAATGTCTCCCCGAAGAGCCAACGGAAGGAGAAATGGAATTGGAAATGGCAATGGGAATCAGCCAGCCCCAACAGCTCCAGTAGACCCTTTGAATAAGCAGATGACTCATGAGGAGTTTAGGGCTGCTTTTCAAATATTGGCACAGGTTATGACGACCTAGGTCAACCAGTAGGCGGTACCTGTGAACACTACTGGAGTGATGCAATGACTAGAGTGCGAGATTTCACTAGGATAAACACGCCGAAGTTTCATGATTTGAAGGTGGACGAGGATTCACAGGAGTTCATTGATGAGATCCTTTAGATTACCCAAATTATGGGGATTATTAGAGAGGAGAGTGCATACTTGGCCTCCTATCAATTGAAAGGGATAACACATATATGGTTCCGATAGTGGAAGGAAGGTCGTAGGACAGGAGCAACTCTTGTTGATTGGGATGAGTTCTTGACAACCTTTTTAGATAGATTCTTTCCTTGGAAGATAAGGGAAGCCAATGTTGAAGAGTTTATTAATTTGAAATAGAACAAAATGACAGTTTGGGAGTATGCCTTGAAATCACCCAGCCGAGTCGAGGGATCGAATGAGAAAGTTTTTATTGGGAGTCTCAGACTTAGTGGTCGGGGAGTGCAGGAGTGTTGTTCCTATCAGTGACATAGATATCTCTTGACTCACGATTCATTCCCAAAAAATTGAGGAGGAGAAGTTGAAGGAGAAGGAGAGAGAGACCAAGAGGGCGAGGACAGGGAACTTTAAGTACTCTTAGTAGAGGATAGGTGGTGGGCATCGCTCACAGTCCGATCAAAGTTTATAAGCCCCAGCTCCATCATCATCTAGTGTTCATCCAGGACCAGAGGTGATTAGAGGTGTAGAGTGCCAGGCTCTAAGACTCAGGGGAGCATGTCTAGAGGACGCACTTTCCCTGCTTGCAAGAAGTGTGGTAGGAACCACTCAGGGGAGTTCTTAATTGGTTCAGACGCTTGCTTCAAGTGTGATAAGACTGGACACAAACTCAGGGATTTTCCTTCAACTAAGTAGAGTGATGGTAGAGGCCGTGCCCAACCACCTCTTCAGCAACTCTAGTAGCTCTCCCATCCCAGTAGGGTGCATCATCTAGCGCAGGTGGAAGATAGTGGCATGACCATTTCTATGCCCTTTCTTCACGCCAGGAGCAGAAGAGCTCACTAGATGTGGTCACATGTATGTTATGAGTTTTTCACCTTGATGTTTATGCATTTATTGATCTAGAGGCACATTATCCTTCGTGACTCCCTATGTTGCTATCAGTTTTATGGTCAGTCCTAAAATCCTCTCAGAACCCTTCTCCATCTCTACTCCTGTCGGTGAGAGTTTTAGCACAAAGTGTATACAGAAACTGCCCTATTATAGTTCTCTAGAAATTCACCTTAGTCGATCTAGTAGAGTTAGACATGACTGACTTTGCTGTCATCTTTGGCATGGAGTGGTAGTATTCTTGCTATGCTTCAGTCAATTGTAGAACCTGAAAAGTAGAATTTTGATTTTCGAGTGAACCAATCCTAGAGTGGAAGGATAGTCATTAGTGCTTGTAGGAGCATGCCGCTCATTTGAGGATTGTATTGCATACTCTTAAGGACTGTTACCTATTTTCCAAGTTCAACAAGTGTGAGTTCTAGCTGAATTCAGTTGCATTTCTTGGGCATGTAGTGTCTAGTGATGGTATGCCGGTAGACTCTCAAAAGATTAAGGTGGTGAAGAACTACCCTAGACCTATCAATCCTACTGATATTAGAAGTTTTTTGGGTTTAGCTGGATACTATAGGAGGTTTAAAGAAGAATTTTCATCCATTTCCTCACCTTTGACTGGTTGGCCCAGAAAAAAGTCAAATTTTAGTGGTCCAGTGCTTGTGAGAAGAGCTGTGAAGAGTTAAAGGATCGACTCATTTCAGCTCTAATCTTGATCCTGACAGATGGCACAGATGACTTTACAATATATTATGATGCCTCTAGAGTTGTCCTTGGGTGTGTGTTGATGCAGCATGGTAAGGTTATTGCTTATGCTCCAAGAAAGCTTATGACTCATGAGAAGAATTACCTGACACACGACCTTGAGTAGTAGTAGAGGTGCTTGCCTTGGCGATATAGAGACACTATTTGTATGGAGTGAATGTTAATGTGTTGATGGACCATAAGAGCCTTCAGTATGTGTTTACTTAGAAGGACCTGAATTTTCGATAAAGGAGATGGCTTGAGCTTCTCAAGGACTATGACATGAGTATCCTTTATCATTCAGGGAAGGCCAATGTAGTGGAAGATGCTCTTAGTAGGTTGTCTATGGGGAGTGTGACTCACGTGGAGGACAGGAAGAAGGACTTGGCTAGAGATGTCCAAAGGCTTGCTCTCTTAGGGGTTCACCTTACAAATTCAGCGGATGGTGGTGTCATTATTCAAAATGGCACAGAATCTTCATTGGTGACAGAAATTAAGGAAAAGCAAGATGAGGATCCTATCTTGGTTAAGTTGAAGGAAGCAGTCCAGAATAAAAAAGTGGAGGTTTTCTCCCAAAGGGGAGATGGTGTACTCCAATATCAAGGTCGATTATGTGTTCTAGATGTGGATGACTTGAGAGAGTGGATATTGAGAGGCTCACGACTCTCGATACTCTATCCACCCAGGTGCCACCAAGATGTACCGTGATTTCCGGGAAGTCTATTGGTGAAATGGCACGAAGAGGGATATCCAGAATTTGTGGCTAAGTGTCAAAATTGCCAACAAGTTAAGGTTGAACACCAAAGACCAGGAAGTATGATTCAAGATATCAGTATTCCTACTTGGAAGTGGAAGGAAATAATGTAACACCCTTAAAAGTTCCTTTATGAAACTCAGACTTGGAATGAAAAACCAGAAAATCTTGCCTCAAATCGACTCAACCATCGAGTCGTTGTCAGGAACAATGGCCCATCAAAAGAGTCGTTGTAAGCTCCAACAAATTTTGTCTAGGGTACCAACAAGCCGTAGAACGACTCATTGCATGAAGTAATGAGTCTTCATGTCACTCATTGTAACCTAGTCCAGAAACCTGCTAAATCCTCCTCTCAAACAATATGCCAGATGAGGAGTCATTGTTTGATATAGCGACTCATCCTATGTAGTCACTGAGTGAGACTTAAGAAATGCTTAAGTTACCACAGTGACAACGGATGAAGAAAATGACCTGTTTTTTTGGATAACAGGTCATCATGTCCGTCCATTGGGAGATATCCAAAGTTGGTTCAAATCTTCCCAGGTAACAAAGAGTGAAACCATGGCTTGTTGTCCTACATAACGAGTCATTGTTTGCGTATGTTGATCAAGTCTAGAAACCCTTCATAATTTCCAGTAGTTAGGATGACTGGTGACAACGACCCATTAGTTCAACCAATGAATCGTTATCTTCCATCTTGAGGGTCCAGAAAAGGGAAATTTCTAGACCAGAAACAATGACAATGACTGTCATCAACGAGTCGTGGTCACAACCAATGACTCGTTGTGAGGCCTGTTGGATCTGGATAGTCAGTTTTTGAAACGGTTACCCAGAGGTATTTTTTTCAAATCCTAAGCTCCTAACACCTAAACTATGTCATTTAGGGTGTGGTTAGAGGGGAATTTAGGGAGTTGATCAACTTTTTCCTCTCATTCTCTCCTAGAACTCATAGAATCAGTACGTAGAAAACTTAGTCAAGCAGTTCAAGGTAAGAGCAGGGGTTTCAATTTTCTTCTCAGAGTCTCAAGTGTTTCTGGAAATTCTTCTTCAGGTATGTGGAACTTCAACAAGAGTTTCCTTTCACCCTTATGTCCCAATATCTTCAGTAACCCGAGCCTTAAAATTTTATAAATCATGACCTAAGGTTTCTCTCTAGTTGTTGAAGTTCCTTATCCTTTCAATGTTTTTAAGTTTCCATGCCTAGTATCATGTTATACCTAGAATGTTATTTTTGACTTGTAAAATGCCTCCATATTCTTGATTATTAGCATGACTCGGGTTGATTATTCTATGACTTCATAGATGGTCTAAAGTGCTATATTTTCCATGGAATATTATTTGAGCAAAATCCTTAGCATGTATGTTTCAGTTTAAAGTTAGCATTTTCCTGATTTTGAATACACTTAGTATTCTCTAGAAATATCAGCTAATCAGTTTAACTCTTCATTCATCTCCTATTAAATTCAGTAATATCAGTTTATCAGCATAATTGTCATTCTTTATACTGTCATGATACTTTCAGATAAAGAAGCTCTGATAAGTCTTAGAACACAATTTCTTTGAGGTCCTTAGGCTCTTGACTTAGTCTTAGGATACTAGTTTCGAGCTATCAGCACAGTTATGTATAATTAGATTTCCAACGGGAGTAGGACATATCACCATGTAGGCTAGCGTTAAGTGCACCTAGGTTCCCAAAACTACGTGTCGTCGTAGGTTATTAGCCTAAATAGGCCCCAAACAATGATTACACAGTTCAGCCACTATACCTTGGCAAGGTATGGTGGGCTCTCTTCGATAAGGGTCCTATGTTACACCGTTAGTGGCTCGAAAGTTTAGTATTATGCCAGA
>JACEIK010001670.1:20741-36042 GCA_018107945.1 Datura stramonium | reverse complement strand
CTAATTGAGATCTTCAGGTTTCAGTCTATTTTTGTAGTATTACAGTTCAGCTTACTATTACTCAGTATATGTATGTTTTAGTTCCTTCTCACATACTCAGTACATTAAAAGTACTGATCGCATATTTCTATGTGTTATATCATTTTATGATATAGGCTCAGGAACCCAGCCTCCCCACTATAGTTAGCTCTTTCTCGGTCATTCCCCAGCAGCTTGAGTGGTGAGTCCTCATCTACCGAGGGTTGGAGTTCCATTTCTAGTTGTATTTGTTTTTTTCTGTTTCAGACATCAGAGTTAGTTGGGGGTTTGCCCAGCAACTCATCAGTTCTTTTTAGAAGGCTTTCAGACAGTATTTATAGATTCAACTTGGGTTTTTGGTGTTTGTTCAACTTTTGTTATTATTCAATATTCTTTATTTCTTAGTCAACTTCCGCTTTATTATTATTTTCAGCAGATTAGTCTTTGTATAAGTATGCTTTACCATGGGTTTACTTAGGGTCACTTATGATCCTAAGTACTGTGTCACATCCAGGGTGTGAACTCTGATCGTGATAAACTTGGTATCAAAACATTAGATTTAGAGTATCCTAGGATATTTGAAAGTCACATCAAGTAGAGTCTTTTTTATGGGTGTGAAGCGCGCCACACTTATGAGAGGGAGGCTACAAGGTGTTTTTAGGAAAATTCCCTTTCTTTATGATTCTTATTGTGCGTAGAGTTTTAGTCTCTAAAATGTCCTCCTAACTCGTGCTTTACCCTTTTCAGCTAACAATGCCTCTCAAAAGAGAAAACTGAAGGAGGATTGGAAATACTAACCAGCCAACCCCACCAGCTCCAGCAGCCCTTCAAAATGATCAGGTGTCGCATGTAAAGTTCTGGGCTGCCATTCAGATGCTGGATTAGGCAATGACCAACCAGGTTAACTAGTAGGTCATCGTGTTAGTAAATACTAATGGGTCTGCAACTGCTTCCAGAGTCTGGGATTTTATTCGAATGAATCCCCCAGCATTTCACAGGTCTAAAGTAGATGAGGATCTATAGAAATTCATTGATGAGATTCAGAAGATCACAAATCATAAGTGTTACCTCTGCAAAAAGTGTTGATCTGGCTACCTATCAGTTAAAAGGGGTGGCTCAGATTTGGTATAAGCAGTGGAAGGAGGGAAGGCAGAATGGTGCAGTTCCGGTGGAATGTGATGAGGTTCTTTCCTAGGGAGTTAAGGGAAACTAAGGCTTCTGAGTTTATGAACTTGAGGCAGAACGACATGACATTAGAGGAGTAAGCATTAAAGTTTACTCAACTATCAAGGTATGCTCCGAAAATGATTGTCGAACCGAGGGCTTGCATGCTCAAGTTCGTGAATGGACTCTCAGACCTAGTGGTCAAGGAGTGCAGAACCTCTATGCTCATAAAAAACATAGACATATCTAGTCTCATCATCCATGCACAATAGATAAAGGCAAAGAAACTAAAGGAGATAGAAAGGGAAAGTAAGTGGGCAAGGACAGGTTAGTTTGAGTATTTATAGCAGAGATTAGGCGGCAGTAATCGCCCCCTGTAGCAGCAATAGATGCCTCTATCACCTTCTTCAGCCAGTGTCCTATCTTTTAGGCCCCGTAAAAATAGGAGGGGTGGGACATCAGGCTGCCAATCCCAAAGCCATGTCTCCAGCAGCTGCACTTTTCCAGCATGTCCTAAGTATGTCAAGAACCATCTGGGGGAGTGCTATCTGGGCAAAGAAGGTTGTTTTGGGTATGGCTAGCTGGGTCACAAGTTGAGGGATTATCCGTCAGCAGGACGGGAAAAGGCCTAGTCCACCAAATCAGTAGCTCTGCCAAGTCGTCTAGCTCAGTAGGGTACTTTCTTAGGTACAGGTAGTGGCTAGTGCTAAAACTGTTACTATGCTTTATCCTCCTGTCAGGACCAGGAGAACTCACCTAACATAGTGACTGGTATGTTATGTCTCTTTTAAATAGATGTGTATACTTTACTAGATCCAGGAGACACACCTTTCTTTTTGACTCCTTACATTGCTGTCCAGTTTGATATAAGTTTAGAAATCCTCTCAGAGTTGTTTTCAGTCTCTACTCCAATTGATAAGTCAGTTAGAGCTATCCAGGTGTATATTTTCATTCTCTACGTGTTTCTTAGCCATATTTTTCCATACTTTACTATGTTGAACAAATTGTGTGCCTTTTCATGTGTTTTATGATATATTTGTTAAAAAGAGCTAACACACATAATTAGATGCTTTCAGGATTAAAGTGATGATTTTGGTCTTGTTCGAGGCTTAAGAAAGCAACAACGACAAAACGGGATTGACAGAATGAAGTGATAGAAGTTGGCATCGTGCAGGCACACTTGTGCCTTGGCAGCGTAGCGCACCAGCCTGATGGCACAATACGCAGCACGACGCGCAGCGATGTGTCAGGTGGCTAGGATTCCAATCCCAATTTGACTAGGAACTGATGTTGCAAAATCCAATTTCAATCTATGAAGGAACAATGAAGGCTTACACTACTATTATAAATACCCTTTATTTTTATGTCTTAGGTGTGTAATTTGGATTGAGAGTTAACAATTAGTGTGTTACGCCCCGAATTTACACTCTGGATGGATACGGTACTTGAAGCCACAAGTGACCCCAAGTCAACCCCTAGTCTATCATACACTGACATTTTGAGTAACATAAAAATACATACAGCAGAAATTTAAAGAAAAAATATAAATACTTGAAAATATTAGAGCAAGATTACATGTCTAATAAAACCAATCTGAGTCTGAAAAATAAATCTACGTCTGAAAAACAAATCTACTGAGCTAATCGGACAAAACCCCATCTAACTCTAAATATAAATAAAAAGGAAGGAAAGTATAAATAAAACAAATAATCTCCGTCATTAAAGGATGAGGACTCACCAACTAGGATAGCTGAGATCTTCGGTGAGCGGCCGGCTAACAGCGCTGAGACTGCGATCCTGCAGTTTTATCATAAAACGATACAACATAAAAGTATGCATCAGTACTTTGAATGTATTGAGGAACTGAGAGGAACATAACACAGTAGAATAAATAAAAGGAAATGTTGAACTGAAAAGACATGCGATGACCAAATAAAACTACTGAACTGAATAACTGAAATATTAAGGTGGTCTAGAAGACCTTGTCTAATGGTCAAAGCATGTTCTAAGTCTGGAATACCGATCTGAACTGAACTAGACTGAGACTAGACTAAACTAACTAGTGGGAGAGTCTATAACCGACATGTAACCACGTGAGCTAGATGTGGAGTCCACCGGTAGGACCCAATATACCTTGCTAGGGTATAAAGGCATGAACTGGGTGTTCACAAAAGTCTGGGGCTAATCAGGCCAATAAATACTATAAGCTATGCTGGCAACGTAGTTCTGGGAACCTGGGTGCGCTGGAACCCCTGTCCGCTCAGTGCTAAGTCCTACTCCCACTGGATAATCCTAGATTGAATACTAAGTTGATAGCTTGAAACTGGGGTCCAAAACTAGTCAGGGATACATATCTGAAAGTACCCTAAGAGTCTTATACGACCAGATTTTCAAACTGGGTTCTAGACTGGTCAGAGCTATTTATCTAGAAGCATCGTAACCGTCTAAGAACAAGCTGTAATCTGAACTGGGGTCCGAAGGTTAGTCAGAGCTATATATCTAAAGTTTCATGACCACCTAGTGGATCGATAAACTGAATTCTAAATCTAATTCAGATAATTGAGAGGTAGTACTCACACCTCGGAAAATTATGTAGTCAAACTAATAAGCTGACATTTCTAACTGACACTGAGTATTTTCACATTTTGACTAAAGCTAGGCAACCATGTATCTGACTGAGAATTTAGCATATAAAATAATATGGGAATTCATCACACTGGTAAAATTGGGAAAATTTTAAAGTTAATCACTTTAGCAAGATTCTAGTCTTTTCTACTCTCAAGGACTAGGGCTAAACTCAATGTACAGGGATAAGCATCAATACTATCATTATCTGTTGGAAATATCCATAATTAACATCACATAATAATTCCACATGGATTAAACGAAGCATTATCAAGAATTTCTTAACATTCAAAAATTTGCAGGGCTAGAATTCACTTTTACGGGAATAACATCAATTTGATCATGAACTGATGGAAATGATGTCTAAAATAATTGTGGATATCATTCTATGTGAATTCAAAGAAAACTGACATATATTTTCTTCACATTCGAAAGCTCAAGGCTAGGATTTATAGAGAAATTCGAGAAGAGTTTTGGGGACACAAGGGAAGGACTATCCCCTTGTTGAATTCCCACATACCTGATAAAGAAATTCGACGAAATTCCTTGAGGATCTGAGGAGAAGTAGGCTTCCCTATTTCTTGCTCTGAGAGTCCTTGAGAGAATTCTATGATCTGTTTTCTTAAGGTTTGAGTGGGGAATGAGGAAACAAACTATTTAAACCCACTATTAAGTTTAAATTTATGACTAAAATGACGTAGTTTAAAGTTTAGGAGGGTAGAAAATTACTGAAAGACTCTTGAAAATTCACAGGGAAAAACTGAGTGTTAGTCCCCATGGGTGACCTAACGAGTCGTGGTCAGTGACCACTACTCATGGTCAAACTCATGGACTACACTACCTGGAGTGCGCTGAAGGTCACTATGAGGGACCTAACAAGTTGTGGTTAGTGACCATGACTAGNCTAGTGGTCACCTCTCGTGGACCACATTGTCTAAAAGTCCAGGAATCCCCACGAGTGACACCACGACTCGTGGTATCCCACATGGGTCGTGGTGAGGACCCCTTGGGTGCACTGCCTACCTCCCCTAATTCTGAGCAAGGCCTGACCATTAGTCACCTAATGGATCATGGTATCGGACCACGACTCATGGTGACAACTCGCTAGGTGCACTGCCTAACATTTCCTGGTTACAAATTATCCTTGACCATGGGTCACCCACGACTCGTGGGGTTGACCACGACTCGTGGTCACACCCATGGTCACCCAATGTACCAAAATTTCACTTAAGATCTCAGACCTCACCACGAGTCACTTAACGACTCGTGGTCTCTCCTCACAGAACGACTTGTTCTGTGACCTGATGCAAATTTTCTAGTTTTCTCTGATTCATGTCCCGGTCTAGTCTTTGAGTTTCCAGGGTATTATAATATCTCCCAATTGGGAACATTCATCCTTGAATGTTGGAAAACACACAGGAAAGAATTGAATGGAAACTTTTATACACGAAAGCTGAAAACTAGCGAAATGACTATCTCTGAACTAAATCACAAGTCTGAACTGAATTCACTAGTCATGCACATGTTCATTTACATGGAAGAAAATGGAACACACAAACTGAATGGAGTTCTAGGGAGAAATTGGTGCCTTAAACTGAAATTGAGCCGAAAGAGAAAAAATGTGGGTATCTGGATGTCATATCTGCTTCGGCCTCCCATGTAGCTCCCTCAAACTGCTGATTTCTCCATAATACCTTGACTGAAGCTACTCCTTGTTCCTCATCTTGCGAACCTAACGGTCAAGAATCTAGACTGGGACCTCCTCATATGAGAGACTATCCTTTATTTCTACGTTGTCCAAGGGCACAATTGAAGTTGGATCACTAATACATTTCTTCAATAGTGACACATGGAATACTGGGTGCACAGACGTCAACTTTGATGGTAACTCCAGTTCATAAGCTACTTTTCCAATTCGCCTTAGAATTCTGTAGAGTCCCACATATCTCTAACTGAGCTTTCCCTTATTCCCAAACCTCATCACCCCTTTAATGGGTGAAATTTTCAAATAGACCCAGTCATCCACAAAAAATTCCAATTATCTTCTCCTCACATCAGCATAAGATTTCTGACGACTCTGAGCTGTTTTCAATCTTTATTTGATGAGTTGTACCTTCTGCGTAGCTTCATGAACTAAGTATGGCCCGATTATAATAGCTTCACCAACCTCAAATCATTCAATAGGAGATTTGCACCTTCTACCATACAATGCCTCAAATGGGGCCATCTGGATACTGGAGTGATAACTATTATTGTACGCAAACTTGATAAGAGGCAAGTGGTCATCCCAAATGCCTTTGAAATCGATCATGCATGCTCTAAACATATCTTCTAGGGTTTGAATAGTCCACTCATCTTTCCCGTCTGTCTGCGGGTGAAAAGCCGTGTTGATCTTGACCTGGGTGTTGAGTCCCTTCTAAAAAGACTTTCAAAAATGTGAGGTGAATTGGGTACCTCTGTTTGAGATGATGGATAATAGCACCCCATGAAGTTGGACCAACTCCCGGATGTAAAGTATAGCATAGTCCTCAGCTAAATCTATAGTTTTAACTGGGAGAAAATGTGCTAACTTGGTCATCCGGTCTACTACTACCTAGATGGAATCATGTTGCCGACAAGTTCGAGGTAGACCCGTAATAAAGTCCATATTTACTTCTTCCCATTTCCACGTGGGTATACTAATATCTTGGATCATACCTCTCAGTCTTTGATGCTCTACCTTGACTTGCTGGCAGTTTGGACACTTAGCTACGAATTCGGCGATGTCTCTCTTCATGTCATTCCACCAGTAAATATCCCGCAAATCGTGGTACATATTAATAGCACCAAGGTGGATGGAGTATCTCGAGCTATGTGATTCAGCAAATATCTACTGCCTAAAGTCACCGACGTTCGGTACGCACAATCTGCCCTGATAACAGAGCACACCATGTCCCCCTTTGGAGAAAGTCTCAACCTCCTTCCTGGGAACCGTTTCCTTGAGCTTAAGTAGAATGAGATCTTCATCCTGTTTGGACTTAACTTCAACAACCAAAAAGGAGTCTGATCCTTTTTGCATCACCACTCCACCCTCAGCTAAGTCAACCAACTACACCCCTAACCGAGCTAGTCTGTGAATATACTTTTCCAACTCCTTTTTGCCTTCCTCAATATGAGCCATGCTTCCCATAGGCACTCTACTTAGGACATCAGCCACCACATTGGCTTTGCCCGGGTGATATAGCATGCTCATGTCATAACCCTATAGGAGCTCCAACTACCTTCTAATGAAGATTCAGGTCCTTCTGATTGAATACATACTGAAGGCCTTGTAATCGATGAAAACATCAACCTGAGCCCCGTATAGGTAATGACTCCATATTTTTATTGCAAACACTATCACTTCCAACTCCAATTCATGAGTTGGATAATTTTTCTCATGAACCGTAAGCTGTCTGGAGGCGTAGGCTATCTCCTTACCCCGCTGCATTAGAACGCAACTGAGTCCAACTCTGGAAGCATCGCAATAAACTACAAATCCATCCGATCCTTCTGGTAGAGTCAACACTAGAGTTGTAGTGAGTCAAGTTTTTAACTCCTTAAAACACTTCTCACACACATCTGACCACTGGAATTTCACCTTCTTCTGAGTCAGCTTAGTCAGTGGAGATGCTATAGAAGAAAAGACTTCTACAAAGTGTCGGTAGTAACCAGCCAAACCCAAGAAACTTCTGATTTCGGTTGGAGAGGTGGGTCTGGGCCAGTCTTTCGCTGTTATATTTTGAGGATCAACCTGAATACCCCCACCGGAGACCACATGACCCAGAAAAGTCACGTACTTCAACCAGAATTCACACTTTCTGAACTTGTCGAATAGTTGGCGGTCTCTGAGTTTCTGAAGCACTATCCTCAGGTGATTAGCATGCTCTTCCTCATTTCTAGAGTATACCAGAATGTCATCGATAAATATAATGACGAACATATACAAATACTGCTTGAAGACTTTGTTCATCAGGTCCATAAAGGCTGCAGCGGCATTTGTTAGTCTGAAGGACATAACCAAAAACTCAAAGTGACCATACCGAGTCCTGAAAGCTATTTTCGGTATGTCACACTCTCTAACTCTTAGATGATGATACCCCGACCTGTAATCTATTTTGGAGAAACAGCTGGCTCCTTGAAGTTGGTCGAATAGGTTATCAATTCTGGGTAGGGGATACCTGTTCTTGACTCTGACCTTGTTCAACTGACGATATTCAATGAACATTCTGAGGGTATTGTCTTTCTTTCACACGAATAGCACTGGAGCACCCCAGGGAGAGATGTTGGGTCTGATAAAGCCCTTATCGAGAAGATACTTTAGCTGCTCTTTCAACTCCTTAAGTTCAGTCGGATCCATTCTATAAGGAGGGATGGAGATGGGTTGAGTATCTGGAATAAGGTCTATGCCGAGGTCAATTTCCCGTTCAGGAGGAACTCCGGGAAGATCTTCGGGGAACACATCTGGAAACTTGCTGACAACAGGGACTGACTGGATAGTTGGGGTCCAGAGTCAGAATCCTTGACTCAAACTATATGGTAAATACATCCCTTAGAAATAAGTTTCCTAGCCTTAAGGTAGGAAATAAACCCACCCTTCGACGTTGAACTACTGCCCGACCATTCTAGAGCTGGCTCATTAGGGAACTGAAACCTAAAGACCCTAGTTCTGCAGTCCGACTGAGGCATAATTGGAGTGTAACCAATCCATGCCAAGAATGAGATCGAAGTCGACGATGTCTAACTCTACAAGGTCAGCTGGAATGACTTTATTGCAGATTGAGATTGGACAATTTCCATACACCAGGCTGGCTCTAACTGACTCGCCAACTGGGGTGGAGATTGAGAAGGGTTCTGAAAGGACATCTGGACTGATATTGAACTGAATTGCTATGTAGGGAGTCACGAATGATAGTGTGGCCCCCGAATCAAGCAGGGAATATACATCTAGATGGAAAAGACGTAACATACCCCTGAACACATCTGGTGAGTTCTCCTGATCCTAACAAGATGATAATGCATAAAAATAGTTTTGGCATTAACCGCCCTCCGTACCTGACGTGTTAGCCTGTTGAGGTGGCCGGCCTGCTAGAGTTGCTGAGGTAATGGATTGTGATCTCCCCCATCCTGCTAATGGGCATTCCTTAAGTCGATGCCCAAGCTATCCACAACCAAAAAAAACTCTTGACTCTAAAGACACTCTCCTAGGTGGTTCTTTCCGCACTTGGGGCAAGATGGATACCTGTTCCCGCACTGTAGCTCTGAAACTAAGATCCTGATGCTCCACCCCTCCGGTCCTGGCGGTACTAAAAAATAGGGGCGCTGGCTGAGCTGGGCGTTGCAATCTGCTGCTATGGGTGGATGCTACTGCCAAACCTCTGGTGGCCATAATCCGATTGGCCAGTCCTTGCCCGCTTATTCTTTCTCTCTATGTCCCTCAGTTTTTCGGCCTCTATTTGCTGAGCATAGACAATCAGGCTGGAGAGGTTGATATCCTTAATTAGCATTGTTGTCCTGCACTCTTTGAGGACCAGGTTCGACACCCTATTCACAAATTTCAGCATGCTAGCCCTTGTCTTTGCCACCATCTCTGGACCGTATTTAGACAACCTGGTGAATTCCAGAGCATACTCTTCCAAGGTCTTGTTTCCCTGTCTCAGGTTCATGAACTCCGCTACCTTGGCTTCCCTGAGCTCTTGAGGGAAAAATCTATCTAGGAAGGCTATGTTAAACTCCTCCCACTCCACCGGTCCTACTCCCACTGGATGCCCCTCTTTCCACTGTTCATACCATACCTGGGCTACTCCTTTTAGCTGGTAGGCAGTCAGGTCAGCACTCTCAGAGGAGCTGACACCCATTATGCGGGTAATCTTTTTAATCTTGTCCACAAACTCTTGGGGGTCCACCCCCACCTTGGATCCCTAAAAGGGTGGAGGGTTCATTCGGGTAAAGTCTCGCACCCTAGCAGCTGTTGCGGACCCGTTCGTGTTCACTGGCACCACCTACTGGTTTATCTGGTTGGTCATAGCTTGGGCGAGCAGCTGAATGGCCACCCTAAATTCGATAGTAGATACCGAGTCATCCTGAAGGGCTGCCGGGGATGGTGGGGCAGACCGCTGGGCATTATCGGCCCTCCTTCCATTACCACATTGTGGAGGCATAATTCACTGAAACAAAGCAGAGCACAAGTTAGGAGAATGATTCTGGAACTTAATTTTGACACACAATAAGGAGTATGAAGTAAAGGGGAGTTTCCTAATGACATCTCGTAGCCTCCTCATCATAAGTGTGACGCGCTTCACACTCATGAAGAGGACTCTACTCGATGCGGCTTTCAGACATCCGAGGATACTCTGAACCTAGTGCTCTAATACCAAGTTTGTCACGCCCCGAGTTTACACCCTGGACGGGACACGGTACTTGAAGCCACAAGTGACCCTAAGTCAACCCCTAGTATATCACACACTGACATTTTGAGTAACATAAAAGTACATACAGAGGAAATTTAAAGTAAAAATATAAATACTTGAAAATGTTAAAGCAAGGCTACATGTCTAATAAAACAAATTTGATTCTGAAAAACAAATCTACGTCTGAAAGCCACTAAGACTGATGAGTTGCTGGGAAAAATCCCTAGCTAACTCCAAATCTAAATATAAAGGAAGGAAAGTATAACTAAAGCAAACACCGTCTTCAAAGGATGAGGAATCACCAACTGGGATAGTTGAGATCTTCGGTGAGTGGTTAGCTAACGGGGCTGAGACTGTGATCCTGCAGCTGTATCATAAAATGATACAACATAAAAGTATGCATCAGTACTTTGAATGTATTGAGTAAGTGAGAGGAACATAACACAATGGAATAAATAAAAGGAAATGTTGAACTAAAAAGATATGCGATGACCAAATAAAACTATTGAACTGAATAACTGAAATACTGAGGTAGTCTAGAAGACCCTGTCTGATGGTCAAAGCATGTTCGAAGTCTAGTATACTAATTTGAATTGAACTGGACTGAGACTAGACTGAACTGACTAGTGGGAGAGTCTATAATTGATATGTAACCACGTGAGCTAGATGTGAAGTCCGATGTACACACCCCACCGGTAGGACCCAATATACCTTGCTAGGGTGTAAAGGCATGAACTGGGTGATCACAAAAGTCTGGGGCCAATCAGGCCAATAAATATTGTAACCTACACTTGCAACGTAGTTCTGGGAACCTAGGTGAGTTGGAACCCTGGTCCACTCGGTGCTAAGTTCTAGACTGAATACTAAGCTAATAGCTCGAAACTGGGGCCCAAGACTAGTCAGGAATACATATCTGAAAGTGCCTTGAGAGTCTTATCAGACCAGATTCTGAAACTAGGTTCTAGATTGGTTAGAGTTTCTTAGCTAGAAGAATCATAATCGTCTAAGAACAAACTGTAATCTGAACTAGGGTTTGAAGGCTAGTTAGAGTTATATATCTAAAGTTTCATGACCACCTAGTGGACTAATAAACTGAATTATGAATCTGATTCTGATAACTGAGAGGTAATACTGACACCTCGAGAAATTCTATAGTCAAATTGATCAACTAACATTTCTGACTGACATAGAGTATTTTCACATTTTGACTAAAGCTAGGCAACCATGTATCTGACTGAGAATCTAGCATATAAAATAATATGGGAATTCACCACACCGGTAAAATCAAGAAAATTTTAAAGTTAATCACTTTAGCAAGACTCTAGTCTTTTCTACTCGTAAGGACTAGGGCTAAACTCAATATACAGGGATAAGCATCAATATTGTCATTATCTGGTGGAAATATCCATAATTAGCATAACATAACAATTCCACATAGATTAAATGAAGCATTATCAAGAATTTCTTAACATTCAAAAATCTACAGGGCTAGAATTCACTTTTACGGGAATAGCATCAATTTGATAATGAACTGATGGAAATGATGTCTAAAATAATTGTGGATATCATTCTATGTGAATTCAAAGAAAACTGACATATATTCTCTTCACATTCGAAAGCTTAGGGCCAGGATTTATAGAGAAATTAGAGAAGGGTTTTGGGGACACAAGAGGATTATCCCCTTGTTGAATTCCAACATACCTGATAAGGAAATCCGACGAAATTCCTTGAGAATCTTAGGAGAAGTAGGATTCCCTAGTTCTTGCTCTAAGAGTCCTTGAGGTAGAAATAGAGAGGTAGCACCCGAGCCAGCAGCAGCGGCCGTAGTTTGAGGCAGAGGACGGGGTCGATGTCGCGGGAGAAGTCCTTCCACTACTAGAGGAGTGGCCTGCGCTCCTGCTCCAGTACAAGAGAGGTCAGTATCTCCTGTACCACCGACAATCCAAGAGAGGGTGGTTGTGGAGGTGGAGGATGAGATTCTGACTTAAGGAGAGGCTGCAGCCACTCCAGTATCCTATGAGTTTTTTCTCAGGTTCTTAACCTTCTGAGTTGCCTCGTGGGTACTGGGGCAGCACCAGTGACTCCAGCAGGGCAACAATTTGGGATCCAACATATAGCTGTTGTGGCTCCTCGCATTGATGATATATTATAGGTTGTTATGTTTCTGATGCCGGTGGTTGTCCGGTGATGACAGGGGAGGAACATGACTTATTCTAGAGGTTCACCAAGAAGAAGCCTCCCACTTGTTATGTTACCGAGGCGAAGGACGCCTACGAATTCATAATCGACTGTCATGAGAGGCTCCAAAAAAAATGGGCAATGGAGAAGTATGCGGTGGAGTTTGTCACCTTCCAGCTGATAGGCGATGCTAAGCTCTAGTGGAAAGCTTTTGTGGAGTGCAGACCAGCAGGGTCACCACCATTGACCTGGATCTAGTTCTACTCTACTTTTTTGGAGAAGTATGTATCTCATACCTTGAGAGATAGGAGGCAGGATGAGTTCACCACCATCGAGCAGGGGAGCTCTTCAGTCACAGCATACGAGGCCCATTTCCACTCCCTGTCCAGGTATGCACTGCCCATAGAGGAAGAGAGGATCAGGCATTTTGTTAAAGGCCTGAATGTAGGTCTCCGGTTTTCAGCCCTTCAGATGGTCTTCATAAGTAAGACCTTTTAGGAGGTAGTGGAGTATGTGAAGAATGTAAAGGGGGTGAAACAGGAAGGGTACGCAAAGAAGGCTCGAAAGGTGGGTTCCTATAGTGGCTCTTTTGCCCAGAATCCGGTACCTCAGGACTACTCAGGATGCTCTATTCATTCAACTATGCAAGTATCATCTAGGGTTCCATCAGGGACCACTCCACGACCAGAAGGTACAATCGGAGGTAACCAGATGATTCGCTCAAATGTCAAGGCTCGTCCTATTTCCTCAGTTTTGGCCCAGAGACTGGTGATTGATAAAATGTGTCACGAGTGTGGAGGGTATGGTCACATCTGCAGATGATGTTCCAAGTTTGGACAAGGTGGCAGATTGTCATGCACCCAACTTCTCGAGCTCCGACCCCTGTTGGGAGAGGAGAGAGAGCATTCAGCAGAGATCTCCTCCAGTTAGGGAGGGACAGTCAACTAGTGGTTAGGGGTGGCACACAGACTAGTAGAGGAGGTGCTCAGACCGAAAGGGGTGGTATTCAGTCCGGTAGGGGGGTTTCTGTCACGCCCTACCTTGGGAAGCATGACTAGCACCTGGTGCCACAGTGACAACTAACTAACCTGGCTAGGCTTATGCACGTCTAGTGCTAGCCTGCGACTCAATTCAAGAAAACAATGGGCTATATCTCTACTGTAAATGCATCCTTCAACCGACAAGGCCGCATAGTCACTTGTAAACTAAAATAGCTAACCAACAACAGGCAATAGAAGGGGTCCTATGCGGGCCGACAAGGCCACCATGTTGTCTAGCTATAATAGAAATGAAGGCGAGCTACTATACTAGGCCTCACACGGACAACACAGGAAGCATAACTAATTAAGGCTCCACACAGCTAGCATACAACTAACTAACTGACAAATGTAGTCTGCAAGCCTCTAAGAGTAAAAATAGTTGTCGGGATAGGGCCCCAGCCTCCCCACAATCCTATATAACTGAAAAACACCAACCTGGCAACTTTGAATGAAAGGAGCTGACCCAACTGTGGACTCTGAACAATTGTTACTGAAGATCCTGAACCCTGTCTGTTTAAACCTACAGGCAAGTAATGCAGTGTCCCATATATGGGTTTTAGTACAATATGTACCGAATATACAAGGTAATAAATGAACTGAATGAAAGCAGTGATATACTGAAGGTAAGTAGAAAGTAAAGGCAGAAAGATTAACATGTAAGCTTTCTTATACATAACCTGCGTCTAGAAAAAACTACACATACATAAGCGATGACCGCATAATCATATATTCATAAGCTATAGCTAGCAGACAAGAATGCTAACAAGAACCTAATCTGACCCCCATAAGCCTGGAAGGTACAAGCAGCACGGAATAACCCACTCAGGGCCTCCATAAGCCTTGGTGAGTTCACTTCAATCTATATACCCCTAAACAGGTTTCTATGACTCTACTAGTGCTATAGCCAACCTACCAGTCCCCTGAGTCTGCAACTGAGCCCACTCGGTCCCTGATCTGTAGCTGTGTCTGAGTCCGGTAGACTCCTAATATCTGTACCCCGGGCACCAGGCTCGATGGGGGTGCGGTGCCGATACGGCATATAATAGTCCAGCCATGGAATGGACTATATGATGACCTGTAACCCATTCTTTATCCCTCGCAGATTGCGTACCGCTCTGTGGAGCGATGTCATCTCGCCCCTAGCAGGCGTCGACATAGCTAGTAACACTGGGATTGGTCTTGGGGGGCTATACAAGGTGAGTCAAATCCCAAACTAAATGTAGAATACTGGTCTCAGCTAATAAGAACAACTGATCATGATCTCTAATAGTATGGACTGAATAGGGAGATATCTAGAGTAGTTCAACACAGCTCTCTGTATGTCCTGCCCGGACATCTATAACTCATAATAACTGCGGGGTCGCGAATGACTGACTACTCAGTTCCTCTATTTTTGACAACTATAGGGCTGGTACTGGCCGAACATGCTCTTGAGCGATCAGCCCCTAACCCTCCACAGGAAGCTTATTGACATTCTTAGTCTGAGGGTAGTGTTGTACTACACTATGCTGGTACTTTACACCCTATCCTTGTCTGGTCCAATCTTATATGACATTTCCGGGTGATTCCTAGCTTTAAGGACAAGTCTGCCTAGACTTAGTCGTTCACGACAATCTGTACCTAAGTAGCTTCTAAGAACAGGCTGGGTAGCTGGCTCTGCCGTTGTCTGCTAATAAGGTTCCCTTCCTTAGGGTACCCACAGGTCTATTTAACCTGCACGATTGGACTGTTTCCTGGGTTATCTGTCGGGTGAATGCTAAGTCAACTGGAACTGACAATTACTGCTAGTAGGTAACTAGATGATAGGCTGTCACTCAGCTCACTAGACAACCTTCGGCTGCTGACTCT
>JACEIK010001669.1:239344-260995 GCA_018107945.1 Datura stramonium | reverse complement strand
TCTCTAACGGTGCTCCTTTTTCCTGTCATATTCTCAGTACACCCTCTGTAAAAATATTAACATAAGACACAGCAAGAAAGTTTTTTCTTTTTTTGGTTTTATGTAGTTTTTACACATACCCATGTACTATATGAAGTATTTGGTAAGAAGGGTAGTGTGAAAAGAGGGAACTTTCAAACTTCTTATGTACAATTTTTAGAGAGTTGGGTTAGTAAAAACAAGAAAGGAAAATATATAAGGAAAGAAACAGCTTCATTGTCATCTCAACAACACTGAACCCTTTTTAGTTATTCTTGAAAAGGTAAACCCATTTTCCTATTCATTCCTTCCTTTCATTTTCCCCATCAATCAAATCTTTACTCCTTTGTCTCTCCCCCTTTTTTCAAATTTGGGTCTCTTTCTCTCTCTCTCTTACTTCCCTGCTTCAGTGATGTGTATTCTATTGCTAACATTGAACTCATTTTCCTCTGTGTGACTTCTTGATCCATGTCCAAGTATGTAATATGTACATGTATATACATTATTAAAAAACATATTTTTTGGGTAGTAAGATTTGTTTGGGTATTCATTGTTTATTTTGTTTTGACAGGTTCAAGAAGATATTGGTTGTGGATGCCACTTAGGTTTCTATTTTATTTGGATTAAGATTGGTTCAATACAATGCTCTTTTTTGTTGATTGAGGGAAAAAGATTGAATCTTTGGACATTTTGTGTTGATTGAAGTGAAAAAGATTGAATCTTTGGACACCATCATTGATGACTTTTCTTCAAGTAAGTATGTTGGATCTGAGTTCTTGTAGAACTAGAGGCCTGCAACATTGAATTGTTCAAATTGAGCTTTTCAAGAAATTACTTTGTGGTTTTAAATTCTTGTCCAGATCTATTGCTGCAGATTTTAGGAAGGCTCTCTTTTTCCCTTCTAGGTTTTCTGTTCTAATGCAGCACTAGTTATCTTTCCTTGATTGCTAAATGTGGATTATGGAGTCAAATGACAAAATAGTATAAGCCATTAATGCTTTTATTATGTCAATCTAGATATGGCATCATCTTAACTAATTCCCTTTTTTCAGTATGGTATTCTGCATTTCTTTTGTTATATATAGAGATTTTTCAATTGAAAAAAATAAAGCAATCTTCATTAGGAAACCTAGTTAAAAAATTATGCAGCCCTAAGTTTTCCTTTGTGCTTGTGGGTGCATATAGTTAGCAGTTTTATGAATGGAGATTTTTCCCTTACTGACATTTTGATGTTTTTCAATTTCAGAGGTTATCAGTTTTCATGGAATACATGAAATATTCTTGTGTATGGGAGTGAGTATCTTTAAATATGGATCTCCGGGAAGAAAGCTCCAGATTTGGTTCATTACTGAGCACAACGTCAAGAAATCTTTCTTCTTCATCTTCAGCTTTCTTTTCTGCAAACCAGTCGCCATTCTTCTCTCCTAGATCACCCAAGTCCCTGATATCAACATGCTCGGATAATCAATTCCGTGATAGTGATGTCACTGCTGGTGCCTTAGATTCTAGTTTGGGCATTCTTGGTCAAGAATCATTTGCAAATGCTAGATTGTCAGATGCTTATCCTGTTGCATTAACTAGTGCCTCAAATGATCTTCAGAAGTTGGATTTTGTGTCTTCTTCGACTTCAATTTCTAAGAGCACTATAGCGAGTTATAACGTTGGCCCTGAATATGAATATTTGCGACCTAGAGGCAAGCAGAAAAAGAGTGGAAGGACACAGGAAACTTGTGTTACTCCAACATCAACTTCCTCCGTATCCAACAGAGTGAGAAGCTGTGATGTGTACATTGGTTTTCATGGCCGCAAACCTTTACTGCTCAGATTCATGAATTGGCTCCGTGCTGAGTTAGAAATCCAAGGGCTAAGTTGCTTTGTTACTGACAGAGCAAGGTGCCGAAATTCTAGACAACATGGCATGGTTGAGAGAGTAATGGATGCTTGTACATTTGGAGTGGTGATCTTAACCAAGAAATCATTCAGAAATCCGTATACCATAGAGGAGCTGCGCTTCTTCTCTAGCAAAAAGAATTTGGTGCCAGTGTACTTCGATTTGCGTCCAGAGGATTGCCTTGTTCGAGATATAATTGAGAGAAGAGGAGAGCACTGGGAAAAACATGGTGGTGAACTTTGGCTTCTTTATGGGGGATTGGAGAAGGAGTGGAGAGATGCCGTCAATGGACTTTTGCGTGTCGATGAGTGGAAGCTAGAGGCTCATGATGGCAAGTGGAGGGAATGCATATTGAGGGCTGTAACTCTATTAGCCTTAAGGCTAGGGAGGAGAAGTGTTGTGGACAGACTGTCCAAGTGGAGGGAGAAGGCAGAAAAGGAGGAGTTCCCTTTCCCTCGAAATGAGAATTTTGTTGGCAGAAAGAAGGAGCTGTCTGAGCTCGAGTTTCGGCTTTTTGGTGATGTTAGTGGGGATGCAGAGAAAGACTATATTGAACTAAAGGCTAGACCTAAGCGAAAGAATTTGACAATTAGTTGGAGTCGGAGCAACTCAATCAACGAAAGACGGTTTGAGCGGCCTAGTGACAACAAAAGGAAAGGAAAAGAGCCAGTGACATGGAAGGAATCTGAGAAAGAAATTGAAATGCTAAATGCTGAAGTTTCTCATACCCAACAGCATACACCAAAGCCGAGGAACTCTAAGAAGCATGGAAGGCGGAACAAATCCTTGAAAGTTGTCTATGGAAAGGGCATTGCTTGTGTGTCTGGGGAGCCAGGAATTGGCAAGACAGACCTACTGCTTGAGTATGCTTATCAATTCCATCAGCGTTACAAAATGGTCCTTTGGATTGGAGGTGAAAGCAGATTTGTTCGACAAAACTACTTGAACTTGTGGTCTTTTTTAGAAGTTGATGTCGGGGTAGAAAGCTCACCTGATAAAAGCAGGATAAAGAGCTTTGAGGAGCAAGAAGAGGCTGCTGTAGCTAGGGTTAGGAAAGAACTCATGCGAGACATTCCATTCTTGCTGGTAATTGATAACTTGGAGAGTGAAAAGGACTGGTGGGACCATAAACTTATAATGGATTTGCTTCCCCGTTTTGGGGGTGAAACACATGTTCTCATATCCACGCGCCTCCCTCGGGTGATGAACATTGATCCTATCAAACTCAATTATCTGTCAGAGATTGAGGCAATGTCTTTGATGCAGGGTGCTGTGAAGGATTACCCGATTGCTGAAATTGATGCCTTGCGTGTTATTGAGGAAAAACTTAAAAGACTGACGCTTGGCCTTGCCATTGTTGGAGCAATTCTTTCTGAACTTCCTATAAATCCTAGTAGGCTCTTGGATACCATCAATCGTATGCCTTTGAAGGAAATAATCTCTATTCGTCGGGAAAACCATCCACTGAGGCGAAATAATTTCCTTTTGCAACTTTTTGAAGTTTGTTTCTCAATATTTGACCATGCTGATGGACCAAGAAGTCTAGCAACAAGAATGGTTCTCGCAAACGGTTGGTTTGCTCCATCACCTATTCCAGTTTCTCTATTAGCTCTGGCTGCCCACAAGATACCAGAGAAATACCCACGCCGGAGGATGTTGAAGAAAGTTTTATGTTCTTTAACTTGTGGTTTCACATCATCATATGCTAAGAAATCAGAGGCAGAAGCATCTTCTCTTTTATTGAGATTCAACATTGCAAGGACTTGTAGAAAGGAAGGCTACATTCAGTTCCACCAGCTTATCAAAATGTATGCTCGAAAAAGAGGGGTCACTGGAGTTGCACAAGCCACAGTACAAGCTGTTGTTAGTCGCGGTTTAATAGCCCAGCACTCTGAGCACATATGGGCAGCATGCTTTTTGCTCTTCGGTTTTGGGAGTGACCCCATGATAGTTGAGCTTAAAGTTTCCGAATTGTTGTTTCTCGTGAAAGAAGTGATTCTACCACTTGCCATTCGAACATTTATTACATTCTCACGCTGTGCTGCTGCTTTAGAACTTCTACGACGTTGTACAGATGCATTAGAAGCAGCAGATCAAGCATTTGTCACGCCCGTTGACAAGTGGTTGGATAAATCACTTTGTTGGAGACCTATCCAGACAAGTGCCCAATTAAATCCTTGCCTTTGGCAGGAACTTGCTTTATCAAGAGCTACAGTGCTCGAAATCAGGGCAAAGCTGATGTTAAGGGGTGGACAGTTTGATATTGGTGATGATTTAATCAGGAAGGCTATTTTTATTAGAACTTCAATCTGTGGAGAGGATCATCCAGACACTATATCTGCTCATGAAACACTCAGTAAACTTACAAGACTCCTTGCTAGTGTTCAAAATCACACATCAAATAGAAGTTAATTGTTGTAGTTTAGCTAGATTTATAGAAAGTTACTGGAATAAGCTAGTTTAATAGTTCAAAGGATAGAATTTTTTATATTAATGAGTAGCCATACATCTTATTCAAATTCTTTCCATGTCTTTTTGATATGCTAATTTCATTTCTATTTTTGTTTACGATGTTGCTATTCTCATCTTGCTTCCTATTTATCGTTGATGATTCATATGATGTCTTTTGCTTCTGCTTGCTGTTTGTTAGATCTTTCTTCTATGAATAAGGTATGCAAATAGTGTAATCAGCCTCTGGAAGTTCTTAATGGTAAAGTATTCCATGGGTAGAAGATTTTATATCATTATCCTCTTCAAAAGGAAAAAAAAAGAAAGGAAGATTGCCTTCCCAAAAGGACTTACAAAAAGCTCGCATATTATCCAGCCAATATGGAGTTGTGGCGTGGTTGATTGATTTTATCCTCTTCAAAAGGGAAGAAACAAAAAGGAAAAAGGATTGCCTTCTAGAAATGACTAATAGAAAGTAAATGCCAGACTCCATACCAATCGTTACTTTCTTAGGTTGTTACATGCAAAAGGAAGAAATACTTTTTTCTATCACGGAACCGGAATAGCACAATTCAGGTGCTTCAAGAACCTCATGCAGCTGATGCTTAGTGTGAGAACTTGGCCGACTTACATATATACAGAAGATATTCGGCACCTCGAGAATTTCAAAGTGGCAAAAACTGTCAGAAGTCAGAGTCCTATCACTTGAAAATGAGCCAAGGTAAGACTTTAACGCCATAATGTTTGCTCCAAATATGTTTGTATTCCTTATAATTGTTGCTGCTGACTATTATCTATGCATCTGCAGTATTTTCCATCTCTGTTTCCAAGACTAGGTGACATCAGCAAAACCACACAAATTGGAGATATCTTGCTAGTTGACCAAATCCTCTAGTTCAATCTTGTCTCTAGATGATTTTTGAACCTGGGATGAAAAGCAGTTGAATATCTTTGTGCTACTCTTCAATTTCTCTAGAGTTCCAGAGAAGATATTTAGATGCACTGATATTTGTCATATTGTCAATTGGCGCCAATTGCATTATGCATGCACAGACTTGGCTAAAAAAGAAAGATTCCCTTTTGTTACTGACCTTTTCTCCTTGCCTGGTGTTTTAGGTCTTCTTATCCAAGAGGGAAGGCTTAGCATTGTAGCTGTATTATAAAAAAAAATTAAAACATCGTCGGCCTCTGCATTACTCTTCTTTCCTTTGGTTAAACGGTAGTAAATGCATTGTCATCCATTCGTTCTCTTAGACACTTGAGTCTATACTTGTCCAAGATAAAAGTAGTCTTGTGCCTTATCTGTGAGTTTGCTGGTGTTCTATATCAGCTATTGTACTTTTACCTTGACGTCATTTCAGGATCTTTCTGGATAATACTACACCACTATGCAGTTTGTTTCCCTTTAATTGGAGTCCCCTTTAATAAGCTCTTGCTATCTGGTCCTAGTATCTCTCTTCTGATTAGATTTTCAAAGCTAGGGTGAGGTACTTTTTTGATAAGACAGTTTGTCAAGTCAAGCTCGCTTGATTGCTTCAACATTTCACGCTGTCTGAACTGGGCATCATGAAGTCAAGGAAACAGAATTAGGAAAGAAACTCTCATAGTCATTGCTAACTGGTCTTATGATGGATCCAGAGAAGGTGGTTATGTCGGGTTGTTTTTTTTGCCTTTTATAACAAGTACTGGATTCTTGTTTTGTGTTCATTTTACATCTTCGATATCTGAACTTATTTTTGTTTGAAGATAGAATGCTGCTTCTTCATTCTTACGTCAAGATGGATATCCCAAGTTTCAGTGTGAAATTTTACTAGTTGAAAATGTCAAGGATTCAGAAAACATGGGCATTATTGTTCAAGAGACACGGTAAGCTAGCGTAGCACATGAGCTATTTTTGGCAGCAGCGCATGGTGAGAACAACATGCAGATTCCTGTTATGGTATATACATCCAAGCTGTGAATGCCTGGGATGATGGCGTATGTCCAAATATAATGTTGAAACTCAATACTTCGTTTCTCTCAAGTTTAATAAAGAGGCAGCCTACCCTTAGAGCCCATGTAATTGTCATTACCATAAGGCTAGACTCCAGTAACTAGTGGCAGATTCAAAATTTAGACGTTGTGGGTTTTAAGTTGCCAGTTCATTTTGCTTCTTTTTTATCCGAGAGGGAGAAACCCCATTCGGATTAACATCACTCTGTGACAGATCTCTTTGCCCATTTTGAGTTAGCTCAGGTGGATGTTCCCGCTAATCTTGACTTTACAAATTGTCTGGTACTTTTCTTGTATGTTTTGTCTTTATGTGGCGGGTTTTCTTTTCCCTTTTTTGATCGAAAGATCTTTATTGACGTGCTATCGCTATAAAGGTTACAACCATTATATGAGCCATTCCATATGCCTACTCACAAAGTAATAAAGAGCATGAGTTGGTGAATCCTCCCTTAAACTTTTGCATTTCAAAGAGGAATAGACTTCTTTTTATCTTCTTTCAATTCAGTTTTTCTGGGTGGATACTGTATATAAACATTTAGACAACTATACCAAAGATTATAGTCATGCCATTCGATAAGAGGCACAATTAGCAGACAAAAAAGATCGCTTGAGATAGTTTGATCATGTCTTAGGTGGAAATCCATATGCATCAAACTTATAAATGCGACAACATGATGGTCTAAGGTGTTTTTAAAAATGACAAGATAAACATCAATTACATAGAAGAAAGTTATTCCAAAAGATCTAAATCACTCTTAAGTTCATACAAATGTCTTAAATTCATTTGTTTGATATAAACATCGACTTTTTAATTCTATACTTATAGCAGACGATACCATCAGCCTTACTCTCGTCTTCCAAATTAAGCTTCCAGTTTAGTTGGTGCGGGCACTGAAAGGATGTGCTGCATTTGGAAACCCAAAATTTTCAAACTGACAAGTGATAACACCTCATGAATTGGAAGTTGGAAGCTTCGCCTTAGTGTACTAACTTGTAGCTCTTTAAGCTATTAGTTGACAAGGTGCATTAGTACTTGCATCAAATGGGTACCCCTTAATCATATTGCTTCTTAATTCTTACAACGACAATGTACCCGATATAATCACACAAATGGGGTCTGAAGAGAATAGAATGTATTCAGACCTTACCTTTACCTTTGTGCGGTAGGAGAGGTTGCTCGACTTGACAAACTGCTTCTTAATTCTTATCTAGATATATAGATAGATAGATAAAAGTGCACAAACCAAATTTAAGTCTGAAGGCCCAGAGGACTTCTAAGGAATCAGGACACCATGTAATCCACAATAACAGTACACTTTAAAATGACAGAAAACAGAACTATTTTCTTCAAGTAAACCATGGCCAAGATAGGTTTATCATAAGAGAAGTTGATATCATGTACAGACACTGAGGGGTTATAATATTGTCCATGATGTGCCAATCCCCTTAGGGATCTGCTTTTCCAGCAACTTCATCATCAGTGGAGGCATATTCTTCTTCACTCAGCTCTTCATCACTAGATTTTTCTTCAGGTGGAGCCCCAGCATCTTCACTCTTCGCGTACTTCTCGCAATACTCTGAGAAATATTTAGACCATAAGTAATGAGGCAACATAAACTGGTGTACAAAAGTTTGATAATTTGGAAACAAGGGCACATAATCACAGCACAAGGTTGAATCTATAAAATGCAAACTATGGGCATCAAAACTTTTGCAACTGGGGCAATGAGGTATAAAATAGATAAAGAGAATAAACAGCACCCTCCCGGTCCAATCACTGGAATTCTTCGACAAAATAAAGTACTGGGATAAGGAATACCATATTTGTAATGGACAAATAGAAAAGCAATCAACAGATACAAGGGAAAAGATAGCTGTCAATTTTGTTAAAGTGGAGATCCGTCTTCCAATGATTCAAGAAACGTTACGGTGAAGACATAGTCCCCCAAAACCCAACTTCCTAACACATCAAGGAAATGAGAGATATAGTATATTGAGATAAACCCAAAAACAACACTTAGATAGAAATGACGTCGGACAAGTTATTTGAGCTTTCTTTTTGGACTTAAAAAAAAGAGTTTCTCCCATTTCTGGGTTGGAGCCAGTAGCTAAGAGTAACAGTAAGAGGAACAAATCGGCAACAAGGCCAAGTTAAGGTAAAAGCAACAAGATGGTAAAATATCCCATATACATTTGGATTTAATTCTAAATCTGGCAGATACATTTGAATGAGAACCATCAACATAAAAAAGTTTCTTTTCTCAATTATCTTACCACAGGAAAGGATTCATGGACATAGCATCATCTGCCTCTCTTGCTCTAACATCTGATTCATAAATGCTAAATAGATTCTAATTTTGTTTCCCCTTTCAAACTACATATCGTTCTCTAACTTACTTCACACTAATGCAGCAAATTGCCTTGATTTTCATTTGCCATCAAAATGCTGTAATAAATACCTCCGCGAAGGCAATCAATTTAACACCATATCCTGTAACTCTGTTCCCTTCTACAGAGAATCCATGTGTCACACAGTTCCTTTATCGATCATTATCCTCAGGCATCTACACCTGTTTAAACTGTCTCAAACAAGTGGCACTCATCTTTTTATGCCCTTCAATGTCATAGAGCAAAGCTAGATCGTCCTACTTGGAATATATATATTAAAAAAATTAGCTAACTCCGTCTACGAAATAGCAATTTGCTACAGTGTAGCTGCTGCATCTTTCAAATCCAATGATCCTTGAAATGTTATAATCATTTGGCTTTTGAATGACTCTCAGCCTTCTTTTCTATCTGCTGCCCACTTCATTTTACTCTTTTTCGGGGGAGGGCAGTTGTGGATGTTCTCTTGCTTCCATTCCCCCATTTCTGCACTGAACTCCCAGTCACAGCTAAACATTAAAACTAATAATAAAAAGAAGGGGAGTTATTTCATCTGTCTCCCTCTGGAATTCATAAGTTTGCTTCTGATAAAGCATGTTATGTTGAGAATATGAAAAAATTAGTTTGGGACCTGCTAAGCCATAGCCAAAACATCTACGGATTTTCCACAGGCATTCACAGTCAGCACTACAGTTAATTTTAAGTACTAAGAAATTGACAATTGTCTTCACTCTTCTTAACCGAAAAGCACTATTCTTGTTCCTTCCCCAAGTTTCTGTTGAACCACTGTTTTTTTCCCTTCCAAAGTGAGATATAACATCAATGTCATTTCCTCAAATGTTTTCTACAATACATTGGAGTTGGAAGGTGCACCAAAAACACCAAAGATATTGTGGAGCCAATATGTCAACAATCAGTGAAAATGGAAAGAGTGCATCCATAATCAACAATCTCATATACCATGTACAGGTAAAGAGAAAGTTCAGATACTCAAATAGGAGTGGTTAGCAAGGGGATTGGGACTACTCCTCACTTTTCTTCTCTCAGAAAGAAAAGTGAGTTCGGATGTATCCATAATGCTACCCCTACCGACCTTGCAGATGATGAGATACAACCGTTAACTCAGAGAAAGTCAACCAAACTCCCCCCTCTCTCCATTGCCTTCACGTATAGCTTCATTGCAGTCCCACTCGGTCCATCAAAAAATCCATGATAGTGGATCCACTTATTTCTGAATCAACAGACTAATCTCGCAAAGATTTTTAAAAAAAAATTACAACACCAATTGTGACATATTAGATGGATGGGGGAGGTACATAGGGATGCAATGGGGAGGAGTGGAGTTATAGTGGTGATGTGAGATAAAAGACTGGGTAGGTGAGCAACCGGAGTGTGGCAATCAGATGTTAACTTGTACGTTTGTAGGTATCAATCAGAATTGGGATTTCACTTGGTTCCTGAGTGCTGTCTATGCTGATTATGATAGAGTGGAAAGAAGGGAGCTTTGGTGGGAATTGACTGCTGACAGGAGTCTACATGAAGGGCCTTGGGTGATATGCAGTGACTTCAACATCACCGTATATCCCTCTGAGTGAGCAAATTGTAACAGATTTTTTTTTTTTTTTGATAAAGTAACATAATATATTCACCAAAAAGGCTGTTAAGCCATAACTACAAGAGAAGAGTTAGCACAACTATACTACATTGTACCATAGAGACTCTAACTACTGTTCTACTATCTCTATAACCTCTAAGTTTTCCTGTTTACACCAAAAAAAGAAAAGATGAATACAATTTTGCTTTATCTTCCGGACAGGATTACTCTTTCCTTCAAAGCATCTTCGGTTCCTTTCCTTCCAGATAGTCCACCAAATGCAGCCTGGAATCAAACTCCACCTTCTTTTCTGAACTTTAGAACCTCCCCTTCTATTCCAACTGTTGAGCAGTTCTAAGGTTGATTGGGGCATCAACCAGTTTAGTCCAATCCTATTGAGGAATATTTCCCAAAGTTGAGTTGCCATGCTGCAATGCAAAAATAGATGGCTATTTGTTTCCGCAGCTTCACCACAAAATAAACAGATAGAACAGAGTTGTATTCCCCTTCTTTGTAACTTTTCTTGTGTTAGACAAGCTTGTTTGATAACCAGCCAGACAAAACAGTTCACCTTGTAGGGGATCTTGGGTTTCCAGATTTTCTTCCATGGCCAAGGTCTAAGGTGTGCACTGACTTTGTTTAACAGCTTGCATACAGATTTGACAGTGAGAACTCCTTTACTGTCTTCATTCCAAACTCTGCAATCTTCCTTGTCATTTGAGCCTTTGAATTCTTCCAAGATCTTTAGGAAGTTAAGAAGTCTATCAACCTCCCAGTCATTTAAAAGCCTTCTGAAGCTAAAGTTCCATCCTGTGCTGCCCCTTAACTCCTTCAGTGTGGGCTCTTTTTGTTGATTCAGACAGTATAAATCTGGAAACTGCCGTCTCAATGGTGTCTGGCCTATCCCGGTGTCATTCCAGAATGAAGTTCTCTTCCCATCTCCTACTTTTATTCTGGAATTTTTATGAAGTATTAGCCAGTGATTTCTGATGTATCTCCAAAGGCTGACTCCATATGTATTGTTCACTTCATTGGTCATACACTTATCAGACATGCCATATTTGGTTTTAATGACTTCTTTCCATAAAGACTGTTCTGAGCTGGACATTCTCCATAACCATTTGATCATCAGGCTTTGGTTTTGGCTTCAAGTTCCTAACTCCCAATCCCCCCTTCTTTCTTGCTTCTTGCAACAATGTCCCATTTAACCAGATGAATCTTCTTTGTTGGGCTATTCCCATGCCACAGAAAGTTCCTTCTTGTGGCATTCAGTCTTTTGGCTACATTAACTGGTATGGAATAAGGACATCATAGATGTAGGAAATGCATCTAACACACTATTGATTAGTGTCACTCTACCCCCGAGTGAGAGATATTGACCTTTCCAGCTAGCAAGTTTCTGCTCACATCTTTCCAAAACCGAATTCCAAACAGCTCTGGACTTGCTCTTAGCCCCCAAAGGCATGCCCAGGTAGACTGCAGGCAATTCTCCGACTCTTCCTCCTAGCACATTAGCCAAGTTTCCTATATCAGCTACCTCATTAACTGGATAAATAAAGCTTTTACTCCAGTTAATATTTAGCGCTGCAACTGCTACAAAGATTATGAAGATGATCCTTAGAACTCTCAATTGATCCTTCTCAGCCTCACAGAGTATCAAGGTGTCATCAGCATACTGTAGGTGTGTTATTGCTATGTCTTGTCTGTCTCCCTGCTTCAAATGGAATCCTTTGACCCAATTGTTTTGCTTTGCTGTTGTGATCATCTCTGTCAAACCTTCCATGGCAATGATGAATAAGAAAGGAGACAAGGGATCTCCTTGCCTTAGGCCTCTTCCAGAGGGGAAGAAACCTGCTGGAGTGCCATTGATCATTATAGAAAACTTGACTGTGCTGGTGCAGAATTTAATCCACTGTATCCTTCTTCTGCCAAAACCTTTCATTTCCAAAACTCTCCAAAGATATGACCAGTTGAGGTGATCATAAGCCTTTCTATATCTAGTTTGCACAAAATCCCTGTTGTCTCAGATTTAAGCCTAGTGTCCACACACTCATTTGCTATCAATATAGCATCCATGATCTGCCTGCTCTTGATGAATGCCATCTGTTGAGGATTGACCAGCTTAGATATTACTTTCTTGAGCCTCTCTGTTAACAGTTTAGATATGATCTTAGCAACATCCTATGAGACTGATGGGTCTGAAATCTTTCGGCTCTTTTCCTCCTATCTTTTTGGGAATCAAGGCTATGAAAGCGGCATTGAAGCTCTTCTCAAAGAAGCCCTGGTTGTGGAAATTTTGTACAGCAGCCACCACCTCTTTCTTCACTATCTCCCAGCAGTTAATGAAGAATGCCATTGTGTATCCATCTGGACCCAGGGCTTTACCACCAGCACATGCCATCCCACTTTCTTTTATTTCATCCTCCTCAAACTGGCATTGCAGAAGCTGATTTTCCTCTTCAGTGACCATGTTTCCTCCTCTGAAATTGAACTGGGGCCTGAGTCCCTCAGTTTTAGTGTACAGATTCTGGTAGAAGCTAACAATTTCTCTTTTTATAACATCTGGTTCAGTTGCTTTTAAGCGAAATGAAAAGAACTCAAAATGCTCTCAGGCACGTTTCCCAATGGTCGTCTCTTTCCTACTTCTTAGGATAGCAGAAGCTAGCTCCTCCGGTTCGCCTCTGCCGGAAAAACCCTTTCTTGCTTCCAAACCTACGGTAACCACCCACTGTGGTTATTGCATATTTCTTTTTCAGTTTGTCCTTTTCTGTTCTTATCCGATTCAGTCCAACTGAACATGGGAGAGAATAGAATCTACTTCAATGCGAGTTTTAAATCCTACGACATCACCAGATGGTCCTCCGGCAATGACATTTTGTTTCATTTTTGGTGTAAACAAGCAAATGCAGAGGATGTAGTCTAATTGGTAGATTTTTAGGCTCTCTATAGTTAGCCTTGGTACATAGCTCTCTGTTGATAACTTTTTGGAGCCAGCATATCCTTTATCCTTAATGCTGAGGAATACAACTTACCAGACTTCAAAAAAAAAAATTCTTGCAAAGATAAAGAATATGCATCCTTGGAGGTGCACCTGGAAAGTGCATCAGACTAATTAAAAGATACTTTTTCCACCATATACAAGTGTTTCGGTATAGACAAACTGTCACTAGTGGACTCCTCCATAGTGGTACATGAACATCCCATCTGGCACTTATTTCTCTATTAAAACAATAGGCAAATGTAAGCGAACCTGAGTCTCCTTTAGCACGACCTACACCCATGATCACATGCTCAAAACACCTACATGTTTCCTTGCACATATTTAGGTGCTCGTATACCAAGCTTGTATCACCTTGACTTTCTCTCAGACCACAAATGTGCCTCCCATGGACTATGACCATGACACTAGTTGGGAGGCTTACATTAGAATATGCAGAGCCAATTTCATGTGCTAAGGCTTCAAGCGAAACTAGCTAGTATGCTTGTAGCACAAATACATGCACTCATATATAATTCGTTCAGACACATGTATATGCATATAGTGTGTAAGCACGGCGTAGAGGAAGAAGAATGCCACCGTAGAGGCATCGGCGTGTAAACTTGATGGGCTAGGGAAGTCCTTTAGCTCAATAATGAAAGTTAGGGTCAAATGGAGGAGGCCGCACATCTCAGATGACCCAAGCAAGATAGATCCTAACCGTAGTTACTTAAGGCCGAGTAGCAGACGGGTGAGACCCAACGGCCATTGTTAACAGTCTAACGGGATATATCAAATGGAATATTCTTTGGTGAAATAAGAGCTTTAATGTTGGAGCTCATCCTGCAGCGGGATTTTGCAACCAAGGAAACATTTATCATCACAAGATTCTGAACAAGACAAAGTTATAGTGATAGTCCACTGTATGAATTCTTTACATCTATCTCGTGCAATTTCGCCCATTACACTCCAATAGTCACCACTAAAGCTAGAAATACTAACATGTCTTTTACGGCAACTTCTCACTTGTGGGATTACACTAGGTATGTTGTTGTTGCTGATGACGTCTTTTACGGCAAGATTCTCTATATCATACTTATCACTATACTAACATACAAGTCTTCAATTAAAAGAAAAACATACATGTCCTTAGCTAAATTAAAAAAGATTCATGGCAAACACCAAATTTTCTACACAAAAAGTTCTGGTAAAGCTTCTGATTATCAGACGAGCTCACTCAATCAACCCATTAGACCATATAAGCAGAAAATGGAAGCAAGGCAACTAAAATATGGGTATGTCACATTCAAGACATCATGCGAGTCAAAATCACTGCAAGTGCTAGATTGACAATTTGAAGGTTTTTACCTTTCACCCTTTGATCATAAGTAGTACGATCACGCATCATGAGAGCTGCAGCCTCTCCATTCAGGGGATCTGATGGGTTAGGATATAAAAGGAGTTGGGGAAGAAACACTTCAAAAACATTTACAAGATCTGCAAAATGAAAAAGATAAAACATAAACTTGAACCCAGAAGCATCACTCAAACAAGGAGTAAAAGAAACTTAAAAGCATGGAGAGCTGTAGAATGCCAACTACCAAACATGGGGCTCCAGGATTGATTGATAACATCTAAGCAAACTGAACCTGACCTGGAATTCAAAGAACATGAAAATGTAGATTTAGAGAAGTCTTTTATAGATGTCACATTCCAGGCCAAAATATGAAACAAAGCACCACTCACATTTCATCAACATTTGGATGGTAAATCCTGTTAACAAAACCAATAGATGGTGACTTGTAAGGATAGGCATCTGGGAGCTCTACCCTCACTTTCCACACACCTCCCTGGTAAGGACCTATTGTGACCATCGAGAAACAAGATTGTTAGACAATCAAAGACGGTCATTTTGTGATCAAACTTCCAAAAGCAATCTCAATAAGAAAGCAGCTGACACTAAATGCTCATTCAGAAAAATCAACAATCTTGCATACCATAACTATAGGTGCAGTAAACTATGAAATACATGAAGGCTGAAGCTATTGAAAAGATTCAGACCTGGGATAACAAGTTGTCTCGGCCTTGGGCCAAATGAAGTACATCAATAACGAGGAAGGCAACGCGTGGGTGGAAAGAGGCACTCATTAGGCGGAGATAGCAGACATTTATCCACAAACTCTTGAGCGAAGAGGGGAGTCAGGACACTGTGCTGGATATTTGGAGCACTCCAAGAATCTTGAGATTTTGGGTATTGTAGGAGCATAAAGGTTGAGGAGATTAAAAGTGTTATTCATAAGATGTGCAAGGGTAGAGAGACCAGACCATACGAGATTTCAGTGGAATTTTGGAGGAGAAGAGGCAAGGTGGGTTTGGATTGGTTGACTTAGTTGTTCAAAGTTATTTTTTAAGATGGCAACAATGCTTGAAGAATGGAGGTGGAGTACAATGATTCCTTTGTATCAGAACAAGGGTAATATTTAAAATTGTAACAACTACAAGGAGATCAAGTTGTTGAGCCACACTATGAAAGTGTGGGAGAGAGTGTTGTAGTTACGGGTGAGGAAAGGTGTGTCTATTTTCAAGAGCCAGTTAGATTCATGTCTAGGCATTCTATTATAGAAGTCATTCACCTCATGAGGAGACTGGTGGAGCAGTACCAAGAGGGACTTACATATAGTGTATATTGACCTAGAAAAGTCATACGACAAAGTTTCTAAGGAGGTTCTATGGAGATGCTTGGAGGTTAGAGGTGTTCCTAAAGCATAAACTAGGGCAACTAAGGATGTGCGGTGGAACCAAGACTCAGGTAAGGACAATAGGAGAAGACTCAGAGCATTTTCAATCATGATAGGGGTTGTGTCAGGGATCGACTCTTAGTCCATTTCTTTTTGTTTTAGTGATGGATGAACTGATGCGTCATATCTAAGGTGAGGTGTCATGGTATATGTTATTTACAGACAACATAGTACTGATTGACGAGACTCGCGGAGGAGTTAACACTAGTTTAGAGGTTTGGAGATAGAGTATGTTATTTACAGACGACATAGTATTGATTGACGAGACTCGCCGCGGAGTTAACACTAGGTTATACGTTTGGAGACAGACCCTGGAATCTAAGTGGTCGTTTGGTAGAGTGTATAAGAATAGTGTTGAATAGGGTGTATTAGTTATGCTTACATTAATTATGTTGAGATTATTTCTTAGGCATTGTTTGGTTTGATGTGTTAAAAATAACATTTATTGCACAATTTCTATACAAAAAAATTATTTGTTTATAAAAATACCCCCCACAAATAAACTAAAAAGGAACTGGAAAAAGTTTTGAAGGGCAATTGTATCTTTACTTATGCTAATGCATGCATTAAATCCATTTCATTACTAATACCATGATTTTTTATGCATTAGTTATACATAGGCTAATACCAAATAGAGTGTATAACTAATGTTGCATTAGTTATACATAAGTTGAAAAAGTGTATCAAACAAGATATTAGTAATATACAAAGTTAATGCATGCATTATTTTTTCTAATACTTCCTACCAAAAGACCGGTTCAAGTTGAGCAAGGACCAAAACTAAATACCTGGAGTACAAGTTCAGTGACATATAGCAAGAAGATGATGTGGAAGTGAGGCTTGATATACGGGTCATCCAAAGAGGGAAAGTTTCAAGTATTTTTTTTTGAAATTGGTAACTTGGAAAGTTTCAAGTATCTTAGGTCTTTAATTCAAGGCAATGGGGCGATTAATGATGCTGTCACAACTCATATTGTACAGGTCGGATAAAATGAAGGCTCACCTCCAGAGTTTTGTGTGATAAGAATGTACCACCCAAACTTCAAGAAAAGTTCTACAAAGTGGTGGTTAAGCCGACTATGTTGTACAGGGTGGAGTGTTGGTCAGTCAAGAACTCTCATGTTCAAAAGATGAGAATGGTAGAACTAAGGATGTTGAGGTGGATGCTTAGACATACTAGGAGATATAAAATTAGGAATGAAGATATTTGAGACAATGTGAGCGTGACACATTCATGGTGGACAGGATAACGGAAGTGAGAATGAGATAGTTTGGGCATGTGAAGAGGAGGTGTGCAGATGTACCAGTGAGGAGATGTGAGAAGTTGACTATGGTGGGTTTAAAAAGAGGTAGAGATGGACCAAAAAAATATTGGAGAGAGATGATTAGACAAGACATAATGTGTCTTCAGCTTAACGAGGACATAACCTTAGATAGGAGGTTATAAAGGCCGCGGATTAGGGTAGAAGGTTGGTAAGTAGTTGAGCCTTATCTCGCATTCCGACGCGATAGGCTTGGTGGTAGTTTGGTAAACTGTACCTGCTTACCCATTCATATTAGTAATAGTAGCTTTTTTCTCATAATTGCTTGTCTTAAAAAAAATTTACTTCTCGTTATTTCCTGTGCTTCGATTTTCTTCTTTAACTTATTTGATGTGCGTTACTCGAGCTGAAGGTCTTCCTAAAACAGCCTCTCTAAGATCCTGATAACATTCGCATACACTCTGCCCTCCCTGGATCCCGCTTATGAGATTACAGTGGGAATGTTGTTGTAGAGTGGAGCAAATATAACAGATTCATACCACTGACCCTGACTAGTTTGAAATTAAAGCATAGTTGATGAATTGACAGTGCTCTACAACATGAACCAAACTATTTACAGAAAAGCAAGTCTTTGGGTGCAAAATTGAACTTCATGGAAACATGCTTTTTCTTCTTTTTTTTTAGTGGAAGTCCCTATCTTTACACCTAAATCAGGTTTATATAAGGTAAACACAGCTGATCAAGAAAGGATCAAAACAAAACCTAGGTCAGATTAACCCCCCCAAAAAAAAGTACACACGCATTTGCACAGAAAAAATCAGAAAATGAGCAAAAAAAATTCAGAAATAGATAGGAAATAGATTTTTACTCTCTTTGGGTCCATGAAATTCCACATAGAATTCTTGCATTCCGTCATTGATCATCTCCACTTTGTAGTCACTCATCATCCTAATTTTTTCCAAGAAAATGAATACCCACTTAAACACAAATAAAACTAAAACAACCCATCAACAGAAAAAAAAAATTGAGCAAATTTGAGTTTTAATTTACAGTTTCATCAAATCCATCTCTCTGCGTTTGCTAGGGGAAGACATGATTCTGAATTCTGATTACTTCCTTTTTCTTTCTTCCTCTTTTCCTTCACTGCAATTGGGACTTGAGAGTATGGGTTTTATAGGTATATATATAGGTGTGAAGAAATTGAGAAAAATGTGAAGAGGAACTCTTCTGATAGATAAAAACAGGGCGGTTTCAGACATGGTTGATCAAAACGAGGGGCTTCTTGTGTTATTTTTTCAGTGTCTAATATTTACTTTTGAGTCCTTATACTATTAACATGAGTACACTTTTGACCCTCTCTTTTTAACAACTTTTTAGTTCTAATGTATAAAGCCTAATAACTTTACTCTAAAAGTTTTAAATAATTATCTATTTTTTAGAAGTGTGAAATTAAAAATAAATAAAAAAAGAATATACGTTATGGTATCTAATGACTTGGGGAGAAAGTAATTATAAGAGATTACAACAATTTATTTTTCACGTCGAGTAGATTTTATTTGTGATCATTTATTAAAGAATAATAATATACTCACTATAATTTTATAAGTATAGTTTGAAAAAGGTAGGATATAAATAGATCTTATTACTATTTTTATGAGATAGAGAAATTATTTTAGATATATCTTATTCTCAAAAGAAGTAAAATTAAAGCAGGATTAAAAAAAGAATAACAATAATAAAATAGCAGGATGAGAAAAGGTAACAAGACTTTAATAAAAATGACAGAATAAGAGTACACTACACGAATACTAACTTTAAGATGAGCAGAGGAAAATATCCCCTACCTCTCTCAATATAAAAATACGATAACACTTAATTATCTACTGTCTTCCTACCGTAATCAAAGAATACAATTCACTGCGAATAGCACCTAGAGATGTGTCATTGCCACCATTACACAATCTTGAAAAAAATCTACTATAATAATCTTTTCCTATAACCTATGCACACATAATTTATATGTTATTGTTTCCATTGTAGTGAGCATAATTGAGTGTTCCAACAAAAGAAGACATTGGATAAGTAGAAGATATTAAAGAACAAAAAATAGTAGTAATAATAAGGAATCATATGAAGAAGTGTGGAGACATGGGGAACTAAAAAACTTAGTTTTTTTTTTATTACTCTAAATTTTAAAGCGTCGAGTGTCTTGAGACGAATTCAATATTTAAAATTTATGAATTTTTATTTATTTCAATTTATTTTTTAAAAAAACGTTATATTATAAGTGCGCAAAGAGAATTAAAACTTCATAAAAATAATCGAATATGATCATCTATATCATGTCCAATATCGTATGCTTCATGAAAATATTAACATGAATTCGTGTGAATAAATTAAGTTTTTAGTTATACCTAGTGAATTTTTTTTGCCTAGTAAGATACAATTTGTGTCTTGCAAAATTTGTTTTGTTAACTTTTTTTGTCTTATAAATTTTATTTTTCGTGCGGTTTCAATTTTATTTTTTTCAATATCAAGGATATTTTTTGTCACATTTTTATTACTTAAAATATTAAAGAATAGAAATTAAATACCATCAATTTAAAGAATAAAAATTAAAAATTACAAATTAAAAATAAATTAATTAAAAATCATCTCAAAATAAAAACATTCTTGCGAATGACCCATAACTTTTCTAAGTTTACTTGGTTGAATAAACGCAACATAGGTGCTTATAAAATCAATAAACTCAAAATTGACCAAGTTGGCCAAATCTATCCCCTATTTTTTAGAACCTCAATTGATTTATCATATATACGGTAAGTGTTTAAATATGTAATTTGAGATTATAATTTTAAATTAGTATTTTGACATGCGATTTAGAATTATAATTTCAAATTTTAAGTTCTTCAAAAACAAAATTTGAGATTTCAATTTTTTAAAATATAAAACTTAATTTGTAAAAAAATAATTAAAAAAAGACTCATAATTTTAATTTTTGCCGGAAAAAAGAGGCTCGTGCTCTACGTGAATAGATTGGTTGTACCATATGAAAAAATTATATTAAAGAATAGTTCGTTATTACTATTATTGTTTAGTGTATTCTGATAAAATTATATATATCTGAAAGTTTGTAGTCATAAATATTTATTTATAAAAGAAACATGGGGATATGCAATTTTTATCAATACAACGTCTTAAACTATTATGATATGTTGGTTCTGAACTGTGGGTTACTTATTTGGTAAGATTGTATGAGAATTGAAAAAAAAATTTAATAGTTTTTATAACTTGTGAAATTTTCATATTTATTAAGAAAAATACAACATAAAAAATTCAAATTGCATGTCCAAATAAAACTTCAACTTCAAATAAATCTGATTTCAAATCATATCCAAACGATCATAATTTTCTCTTGTTTGTATTTCATTTTTTTGAAGTACTCGAAACACCTATAACATAATGAGGGGTGGATGTTTAATTTGATATTTTAAAAGTTTGATTTCAATAATTCCGTAATTGATAATTAAAACTAACTAAATATCTAATATTGAATTTTTAAAGTTCAATTCGATACAATAAATCTTAACTGGTACAATGTACTTAGTCCACCAAATTGCTAAATTGATAAACAAAAACAATCAAGATTAATAAACTTGCGTGCTGTTACAAATTGAAATTTTGCTTAATAAACAAGATTAGCCTCAAGAACTTTAATTAGATAATCTTGTTTCGTGGCTTAAATCTTGATAACATTTTTGGTTGTTTGGCTGGCATGCATTCCCTGGTCCGATATCCTACTGGAGGTTAAACACGGGGTTTTCATTAAAGTCATTCAGCTTTATCGAATTCGTACTTTTTACTTTATCACCGCCTCGATTTGAGCGTCACTGGGTGGAGCCATGCGAGTATGCCAAAGGGGTTTTCACTAAAGTCATTGAGCTTTTTCAAATTCGTACTTTCTACGTCATCACCGTCTTGATTTGAGCGTCGATTACTTTCATTCGGTGGAGCCATGTGAGTATACCAAAGGAGTTTTCACTGAAGTCATTGAGCTTTGTCGAATTCGTACTTTCTACTTTATCACCGCCTCGATTTGAGCGTTGATTACTTACTTTTGGTGGAGCCATTAATTCAAGTATGCCAAAGGGATTTCAACTGAATTTGTTTTGTCCTCAAAAAAACCTTTATATAGGTAAAAAAAAAAAAAAGTATATATATATATAAATTGTTGAAATTTCTCAACTTAAAAGAGCATTTTTTTCTCTTTTAAAATTTTCTTTATG
>JACEIK010001669.1:204322-217404 GCA_018107945.1 Datura stramonium | reverse complement strand
CCTTTGTGTCTTTACCACACCATGAGATTTGATTATCACCGTTGGATTAATCAAACTCTATGTGATCGTTTGGTTATCGGGATAAGGATATTGATTTCGATATAAAATTTGAAATTATATTTATTTGATATTTAGTTACCAGTATTATCTAATATCAATAAAAATTTTAAATCAAAATATTATGTATCTTCTTATATTGAGTGCGGGATATTAATTTTAAGATAAGTACAATCTATCTTGAAAAGACTAAAGAAGAGAGTTAAACCTCGTGATTCTCGTCTTATAATTTGAATATTAGTTTCTTAATTAATTTAAAATAAAGTTGATAAAATTACTAAATAGAGAAAATAGTACTATAAATTACTTTCTTAGGATCTTTTATCGTCATATAAAGTTTTGACCTAATTCATTAAGAATTTTTTTTAATAGCAAATTAACTTTACGAGATCGTTTGATTATCGAGATTAGTATTTTATTGTTGATATTTTAGAAATTACATTTACACCGTAATTAATTGTAAATATTAGCTAATATCGATAAATATTAGCTATACAATTAATAACATCTTCAAGATGGTGTAATCACATCATTTAAAATCATCATGTGTCAAGATAACCTTAAAATTATAATCTTTGAATTTGCTGCCATTCCTGAATAATTACATAATTTGTCTTGAAAAGATTAAAAGAGGAAGAGTTAAACCTCGTGATGATTGCCTTATAATTTAGATATTAATTTCTTAATTATTTTAAATAAAATTGACATAATTACTAAATAGGTAAAATAATACTATAAATTACTTTCTTCGATCTTTTTATTGTCATTTAAAATTTTGATCAACTTGTTAAGAAATTTATTTAATGAAAAATTAACCTTATGAGATTATTTGGTTATCGAGATTACTATTTTTGTTGTTAATATAAAATTAAGGATTACATTTATATAGTAATTAATTATAAATATTAGCTAATACTTATATAATTAGTTAAAATCTTATTATCATTTACTATCGCGTATTGAATGCAGGGTATTAACGCTAAAATTATAATCAAAGATTAAAATATGAGAGTTAAAAAAATAATAACAAAATTATTAAAAAATTTAAATATTAATTTCTAATTATCTTAAAATAAAATTAATATAACAAAACAAAATAAATAAAAAAATTAAAAAAATTAAAAAAATTAAAAATATTTTTATTTAAGATTTTAATTAACTAATTAATTTTACTGAGATTGTTTTTAGTTATCGAGATTTGAAAATATATTATTGATATATGTAAAATTAGAAATTATATTTATATCACATTTAATTATAAATATTAACTAACACCGATATAAATTAAAACTAAAGTTTTATTATAATTTTTTTATTTATATATTAATGTGGATATTATCCCTAGAACTATAATCCTAGAATTATTGTAGTTTTGAGATAATTTTGTAATTTGTGTTGAAAAGATTAAAAGATGAGAGTTAAATCTCATTATTCTCGTGTTTTAAAATTTTGAATATTTTTTTAAATTACAATTTTAATTTTCATTTTTTAAAGTTTATTGTTTTTTTAATTTCATAATTTTAATTGTTATTTAAAGCTTTAACTCACTTATTAAGAAGTTAATTTAATAGCAATTTGCTTAATTTTATTGTCTAATTATTGAGATTAGCATTTTGTTGTTGATATATTAAATTAGAAATTATATTTTATATCGTATTTAATTATAAATATTAGCTAATATTTGTGAAATTAGACCAAAAGGTTATTATTATTTATTATCTCATATTGAATGTGGGATACTAACCCTAGAGCTAGAACTATTGAAAACACTAATAATTAGAACTGTAGTTTCTACATAATTTTGTAATATGTTTTTGAAAATATTAAAAAAGGTGAGTTAAATCTCATGACTCTTGTATTAAAATTTTGAATATTAATTTTTTAAAAAAACAAAAAAAACATTTGAGATAGTCAGTTATATGAAATTGGAAATTAAATTATGATTGAAATAAATTAAACTTTTTAAATTAATTTTAAAAGGCATTTGAATAAATTATCCTTGGATCTCTTTTCTCCCCTTTCGTCATTTTTAAGGGTTCGCTTATGGGAAAACAAGTTATTTTGGAATAAATATTTTGAGATTAGTTATTTCGAGATTAGTTATTTCATTTTCAATAATGTGGGATAAAATAACACTATAATTTCGGGATAACTAATTCTGGAATTAGTTATCCCAAAATTTTATCCCAACCAAAACTCGGTATAAGCCCATCTCAAAATTAATTACAAGACTGTTTATCCCTTGTACCAAACAAGCCTTAAGGGAATAAAAGGAAATTATTTGTGATTTAGTGGTGTATTCCATATGAAGAAAATGTTTTTCATGAAAAATATTTTCTAGAAAATGAATGATTTCTTACTTATTTCTCTTGTGTTCGATATCCAAGTAAAAATATTATCTTAACAACATTTAAATATGTTTAAAATAAAAATTATAAGGATAGGGGGTGTGGAATCAGTTGGAATGATCAGTGTCAGGATGGGGAAGGCAGGGATTGGATGGTCGAGGGTTGAGGGTGCCGGTGGTGGTTGGTGAGAGGTGGGGCAGGTTGGTGGCGGCGCGGGCTTGGGTAGGGGAAGGGTGGGTGGAAGAGGCGGATTACTTTTTATCTCGACTGTGTCACATGAAATTTTACTCTTTCTTATTTACTCACTTTTTAAAATTGTGATATCGCTTATGAAAATTTTCACAGACACCACTAGCTGGCATATGAGGGTGAAGAAGAGAGTTTACTTGTTTTCCTAATGAAAGTAGAGAAAATAAGTCGTCTTCTCTCCTTCACTCTCACAACCACCTATCTTACTACCCCATTACTCCACCACCCAACCCCACTCCGCCTCACCCCACCACCCAACCCAGCCCCGCCCCCCACCCCACCCCACCACACCGACCTAACCTCCAACCTCGCCATCCTCGCCCACCCCCACTCCTCTATATTCCTCGATCCGTACCCATCCTCATAAATTTATTTTAGATATATGCAAATATTTATTACTTGCTTTACCGTACACAAGAAAAGAATTAAGAAACCCCTTATTTTTCTGAAAACTATTTCCTTAAAAAACACTCTCCGTCATACCGAACACACCTTTAATATAAAACTAGAACAGCCAGAAAAAACTCATCATTTTTATAAAATCTAATAGCTAGAATTTGTCAAATAACCGACGACGAAAGAAAAAGAACATTTTCAACAAACTCCAAAAATCAAAATTGCTCACAAATTCTTGAGTAAGACCATTTTAATTCTACCCTCACAACTTACATTAATCAAAATCATTAATCTAGCTGTACATGAAAAGAATCAAAGAGAAAAATAAAAACAAAAACTCAAAAAGGATTTTTTTACCTTTTCAAGTGTTGTGTTTGAGAGGCTCCTTCAAGCCCACAGCCACCTTTTCTTTTTTTCCCTTTGCTGCAAAATGAGGAAAATGAGAGGTTTTGTGGTTTATAAAGGGGGTTTTTCTGTCCAGAGATCCAGAATTTGCAATAAAATAATAAGAGAGAAAAAAATTAAAGTAAAAAATAAAAGATTAATTTTGTGGGAAAATAATAATACTCACCTAATACGTATCGTTTGATTATCAGATTATATTTCAGTGCTAATATAAAATTTGGCGTTACATTTATGTCTTATTTTTAGTTAAATATTATATAGCTAATACTACTAAACAAAATTTGAGAAATAACTTAATATTATTTAATATCTCAAATTAAATGCGAATAACAATATTAAAATTATTGACTCATGAATAATTTTGTAATTAATTTGATAAGACTAAAAGAGGAGATTTAAAATCTCGTAATTTCTGATAATTTCGAAGTATTAGTTTCTAGATATATTTTATAAATATTAATATAATTGCTAAGCAAATAAATAAATTATCTTTTTTGATTTTTTTAATTGTTGTTAAGGTTTTGACCTCACTTGAAGAAATTTATTTAATAACATTAATTTTAAGAGATATTTGAATAAATTAACTTTGTAGGGTCATTTGATTAGTGAGAGATTAGCATTTTGGATGTTGATATAAATTTGAATTAATATTTATATTTATGATAAAACTTAATATGTTTTGATTAGACTTAGTTTTAAAATCGAAGTCGAATTAATTATTAAGTGAAAATAAAAAAATAAAATAATAACTATATAAAAATATGTTATACGACGATTAAAAATTTTAACAATATTTACGTAATAACACATTCATATATAAGCTTAATTACCATATAATTTATATCTTGATGCTGCAAAATTAAAATATTTGTAGACACGAAATTTTATAAAATTTATTGTAAAGTATATCCAATATATATTTACGTTTGAATCTTATAATTTTCATATTTAACTCAATTATTAATATGATATGTGAAATTTAACATTTCGATTTCTTGAAACTTAGGATATCCAATATTAATTCAAACTTGAATCTTGTACTTTCTTCGATCTAGAAATTGATTGTTTAGTTATTATCCTGATAATTTGAGAATAATCTTTTTTATTGTAATTTTAAAAATTATTTTTAAATATTTGAATTGTTAATTATTGTGATTTATAATATTCTTTTATGTAGTGTTTAAGTATGTAAATTTTATTTAAAATTAAATATTTTATGTCAAAATTTACATAAATATTAATTAATTTGATCCCTGATGGAGGAGTAAGAAATTGAACGTTTAAAAAAGAAAACATTTCCTAAATTAGAAGCTTAGGGTGTAATGGATAAAAAGAATCAGAAAAGGGAGAAATTTTAATTTGTCAGATTTAGAATTTATATGGAATATATCAAAATGTTTTTTAAATTATTAAAATTAAATATTATTTATATTTATTAACTTGATTGTTTCGGCTTGATTTGGTTCAATTCACTTTAAAAATTTATAGTATTTGTAGATAACGAAATTTATCGAATTTAAAAGAATTTGAATTAAATTGGGATTTTAGTCAAATATTATAGAAAATATAATAATCAATAATTTAAATTTAATAAATACGAATTTCTAATTAATAATTCAACTTATTGGTTCTCTAGCTATTGATTTGGACTATAAATGAAGTGTCCATTTTGCTAAGTCCGAAATGTTATCTTATTAAGAGGCCTTACCTGTCATGTGCCTACCGACGTCATACCCAAGTCAAACGAAGATTATGACATAACATGCCTAGTCAAACCAAAACGCTAATGAAAACGGCCACGCAGGCCAAAGTCGAGCATGCTCCGCCCAATCAAATATCATCACATCAACTTCAATCTGATTGGTCGAAAAGAATTCGTTCTCGTTTCACAACTCTTCCGTCCTATGATACATAGGGTCCTCATAATTTAGAAAAAAAAGACTAAAATTCAAATAAGAAACCAGAGAGAACTCTTAGATCAACGCCTCAAATTTCTCTACAAGTTACAAGAGTCAAACAAGCAAGTATTTTTTTACAAGTTCCAGATATTAAAGCTTTAAACCCTTGAATTCAAGCAAGTCAAGCACTTTCAACAATGCTTTCAAACACCTCAGCCTACTCAGAAAATGAAGAAATGGGCAAAGAAATTTCGTGGGGAAATGGTAAATACTACTACATCACGGTAAGGGTCAACCTTGCTTTATTATTTTCCTACAATTAGATTTAAAAATCATCATTATTCAACTTTAGTACTTGTTATTATATTTTATTGTGATACTATAATTTTTTAAATTGTGGAGGAAATATCTTAAGACTTATAAATTTTAATCAAGTGAATAACCGATAAGAAATATAAAAAGATATAGATAATTCCTTGTAGTTATTTTTTTTAAATAAAGTGAATTTGAGTTCAGAGAGTTTTTTTTGCGAAATAAGCTTAAAGTGCAAATAACCTTATTAATCTATTTGATTCAATTTTTAATCAAAACGCAATACTCTATAATCATGGGCAAACTAAAAGCAAGGATAAATGTTTAAGGTTATTGGTTAGTATGTTTATTTTGTTCTTTAGTTTTAGGAGTCTCTCAGAATACGCTTTTTCTTAAATGACAAATTACACGACAAGTCCACATGTTGTTTTCATCATTAGATCTTGTCTAATCTTTGTTACTACAGTTATGAATTGGCTGGTAATGCTTGCTATGTGATTAAATTTCTTGTAGCAATAATATTCCTTTTATTTTAAAAAAGAATTGCATTTTAATTTCTTTATAAAATCTCAAATATAAAACATCAAAACAATTTGCATCCAATTAGTCGATTCTCCTATAACTGGAAAAGTCTTCAACCAGCCTGCAGAGAATGGCCAATTCAAACTCAAACACATACAGCCCACGGGTGAACCGAGCTAGTATTTAAGTGAAAAAGAATAGAAAAGAGGAAATGAACCACTATTATCGTCGAAGTCTTGAAGCTGTAAATTATTATTCATCAGAGTCTCGGCTGAATTCTCGATCATCAAGAAAAGATTAAGAAACGAACAGGACAACACCAACACCCAGGAATGCTTTGCTTTATACACACTATAAGGTTAGCGTATGAGAAACTTTGTACGCAAAACAAATGAAAAATTGCACAAAGTTTCAATGCTTAAGTGTGGTCTTGTACAGTAAAATGGAGGGGTCCCTATACTGTGTGCATATTTACAACATAGAAAATAGAGCTACCAATCCATAATCAAATGACCCAAAAGAAAAATAGAATATAAGAAGACACTGTCTCTAAGGTAAGTGATACAGTAAAGTTGCAAATTGGGAAATGCCTATATATTGTGGATTAAGAAAAGGATATCCACAATGGAAACGAAACCTATGCAATGTATTGAAACCAATCTTACTATTTTTCCTTCTTTTTTTTTTTTTTCTTTTTTTTATAAAGAACACCTTTTCAATCATTATCCTAATTATTCCCACATCCAAGCTTAACGATTTGAAGCAAACACAAGAAGGAAAACATGAAGAAACTAGGGCTAAAGCTGTAAACTCATGGACACAGCATTGAACAACACTTCTTGGCATACAACAAAAGTCACTTGCGTAACCAACCGCCTATAGGCGGAATTCTCGTTGCTATTCATCACCTTCGCAGGATTAAACCGTTTCCTACAACCAAAAGAGAAAAGGACAATTATTTATACCAGTCAACAATCTAGTTAAGGTTATTACAATTTGAAACAAACCTGATCACAGATTTGGGGCATGTGTCACTTCTCTCCATCCATTCAAGAATGCATGAAAGATGAAAATGATGCTCGCATTTTGTGCTCATTTTTGGATTCTCAGCATCATATTCTGTAACGAAGAGTGCAGTCATTGTACAGTTTCTAGTTGAAGTTAGAAGCAGAGAGTTGGGAGCTACAGTGCTTAAAACTATTTCTCACCTTCAAGACAGATGGGACACTCTTCTTGTGGTGGAAAAAGCATTGCTACATTGGATTTTTTGAGTTCCTCAGACTTCTCAAGTTCATCTTCCACTTCCTTTATTGCATCAAGCTGGGTATCTGTTTGCACGTTGCCTTCAGAATCTTTATTGCCTTCAGACTCCTTACTATCCTTGTCTGCAGCTTCAGCAGCATCTGCTGAGTTCAGTGCACCACCAGTTTCAATGTTTATTTCCTGAACTGCTGCCTCGTTCTTGATGCCATCTGATTGCCTGGTGGAGTCCTTGGCCTTCCACATATGTTTCATAAGGCATTGGCATTGGGGGTGGTCTGTAAGGCCGAGGACTTGATGTGTCCAGATTTGTATCACCCAAAAGCGCAGTGGAATGCTGCAGGTGTGACATGATGAGATGACAAGGGTTCGCGCTCTTCCGGCACTGTAGGATACTGTAGAAAATTTTGAAGTTATATAAATCCATTTGGGCACAGCACAAATACACAAGGATTGTAAAGCTGTTAATCCCATCAAAATGAAAGGTCTACAATCTTCCACTAATAGATAGCATTCAGCACGTAATAGCGAACTTTGGTTACTATGCTTGTAATTCATTCCTCTTATATCCAACCCCATTTCTGTTTGCCTTATCCTCTTTCCTGACTAAAAAGACTGCTGACAGCACTATGCTAATAGACCAGCTTCACTGTCAAGGACCAGTATACTGCCCAATATCCAAAACAAAGAAGCATTTGTAATAATTTTCTTTTTAAATTTTAACTTACAGACACTGACCCCTACATTTGCACACCAAATTTACTAGTTCTTCCTGTTCACATTTTTGGAGCATATAAAATTCTGATTAATAGAGTCGGCATGGTTTTAGGTAAACACAACAGGAGAAACAAAGGGGATAGAACTGAATTTTTCCTCTAACAATAAATTTCAATCTTCAAAGGGACTTCGAACCAGAATGCTGCAATCAGAATATTCAGAAATTAAAAGAAGGTAAATGGCATCTGGAATGGGGATAAATCACTTACACGATAGAATGAAGGTGAACCGTTCAATTCCACACTTTTTGAAGCACAACAGCAGCAGCAACAATTACCCATTCTTGATAATTTATCTAGGTCAACCGCCTGAAGTGGTGAACTCCTTGCTCATTTCTTTCTCTGCAGCATTACATCATAATACTATCAATATCAGTATGCGATTCAGCAGATTTAAGAACCAAAGAAGTAGGCCTGGCCTCTATATTGACCATAAAAGTACCGATCAAAGGAATGCTTTCTAATATATAGCATGCAGAAAAGACAAGATATAGCATGCGGAAGGATATTGGCAGTAATTATACTAGAGTGCACGATAACAGACTGATCAGGAGAAAGCACTGCTATGAGAGCTAGACGCAGCAATTATGATTGTATGACGCAAATTACTCACTAGCAGAGACCAGTTCATTCTATTTATGCGAGACCAATTTGGAAATTCTATGAAACACAACAAATCATGACAAAGAAATATGCATCACTAAGCACAACCACCAAAATTATGCCACGAAATTATATCTCAGCATTTCAGCTTATGTGATGGTGATATACAATCAAAGTCACACGATACTTCTTTTAGAAGTTGAATGGAGTAGGAGCTGATAGAAGAAGGCGAAGTGGTCGAACACAGTACCAGCTTGTATCTGGTGGACAGTTTGTAAAGAAAGCAACATGAGGTGATTTGAATATAAATACGATTCAATCCAGAATAAAGGCTGACAACATCCTCTTTGTTATATTCTTTTGATTTAGGATGGAACTTGTAAATGAAGCAGAATCACTTCTGGAGCTGTTAGAAACCCTACAGATTTGGAAAGGGATAAACTTTTCTTTTCATAGTTCTTTGCTCGCTGTACAGAATTTCCAGCACCACCATCTAGTGCTGTTACAAAAATAATCTTGCCACTTAAAAAAAAAATCAATAGAATAAAAATAGTTCACTTGTAGAGTGTTGTCGGATTCAGAAGCAAAAGTTACACAGATTTCACAAGCTTAGTCATGACATCTCTCTCTTTATGAACAAACATCAACCACCACGCCTCAATCCCAAACTAGTTAGAGTTAAGAATCCTCTATATCCGTTCCACTCTATACGAATCCATGTTATGTACATATTGTTAAATAACTTGTTATTTAAGACAAAATTAGAGGTTTTCTAAAACTAGAGGGTTTCCAAATCTCACACTTGTCTCTGCCTAGATCTAATATGCTAAGTAACAACGAAAATTGAACCTTGACCCCAACAAGTTGGTAATGCCCATATGGTTACATTGTTTATATTGAATTCAATATTTAGCTAAGTCCGCACATTGTGGGAGGTTGTAGCATTTTTGAGACAGCTTCACTTCATGTAATTTTAGGTTTACCCTCATCTCTTTCTAGGATCTTCAATCAATTACTAACAATCTTTGGCTATAAACCTAGTTCTATGTGTATTTATAATTGTGAGCTGGTTACACAAGAGTTCACTGATCCTGAAAGCAATTCCTTAGGATTCAAGGTCAAAGAAAGTTTCCAAGATAAGTTACAATATTACTGATATGACTAGGTATCTACGCTCATCCGAAACCTAGAAATTTGGACTTCGTTTATGTATGGTTGAAACCACAATCTGGTACAGCAATTGTTAACCAGTGTATCATCAAGTTCATACTAATCCATGAGGTGCCTTTGACCCTAGACAACAGTAGGTTTTCGTGAGCTTGTAAAATTCTACAAGAGATTTGAGTGAAAGCTGTAGCATAATATCCTTGTAAAATTCCCTGTTCAAATTCCTGCCAAGCTTTTTACAAGAAGAGAAGAACAATTAAACAAAGGTATATTTTATGACCTTTTAATGAGAAAAGCGCGCCTTGACCAAAGTCCGGAGTCATCAATGAAGCACCAGAGAGAACTCTGACATTTTGAATCTACTGCTCGGCTGGCAGATCAATCACACAGTAAATATTCAGTCTATATGAACAGAATACACATGGATGATAACGAATTGAAATTTAACTTAGAGCTCCATATAAACACAGTATACTTATAGCTGACCAAATTAAAGCTACTCATCGCCATTATAATACAACAAGCCCTATTTCCAGTCCAACACAACAATTCTACCGTAAATTTCCGCTCTCAAATTCCAGCTGAAGCTTCTCACAAGAAGAGAAGAACAATTAAACAAAGGTGCACTTTATGACCTTTTGAATGAGAAAGGAAGTGCGCTTGACCAAAGTCCAGAGCTCATCAATGAAGCACCAGAGAGAACTCTGAAGTTTCGAATCTACTGTCTCGCGGATCAATCACACTGGCAAAAATTCAGTCTAAATAAACAGAATACACATGAATTGAATCCTAACTTTACAAGTCCACATAACACAGTAAACGGCAGCTGAACTCTCCCCAATAGCAAAGCAAAGCTACTCAATCGCCATTAAACTAACACAACAAGCCCTATTTCCAGTTCAACACATGAAATTAAACAATCAATCCACAGCAAAATTCCGCAAAAAAAATGATTCAAACCTAAACAAAACAAAATCAAACATCACAAATAAACAAACAATCCTAAATCCAAAATTCATTTTTAAAAAATAATATAATCTCCAGAATTCCATAATAAGCTAGTAAAACTCGAAAACGAATCAACAAGTCGAATTTCAAGCTGAAAACAACCAAATAAAATTACCGGCAGAAGCTCACTGTAAATCAATCAATCAATCAATCAATCCCTACATGCATCAAACAAGTTGTGGGCACTAAAATCATTATTAAGAAGAAGGAAGATTTGAAAACATCAACCATAGAGATAGGATTTGTATACGCACAGATTGTTACCTTGTGATTGAAATTGGTGATGAGTCCGAAAGTGTAGAAAACGGTGAAAAGGTTTTTTAGGGGTGGGGGTATTTGTGTGCGGTGGGCGTGGGCGTGGGGAGGAGGAAGAAGAGGCAGCTGGGCGTTTCGGGGCTCAGCTTATTTTGTGCGAGAGTGTGTCAGATGACTTCCATTGAGAAAACCTACCACTTTGAATTTTGAAATTATATTACTATTACTCTTTTGGAAATTCTTCTTTTGTGTACTAATTTGAAAACAGCATAAAGGTAATCGATAAAATTATCAATATATAATCAGAAGATTATATGATCTTACGTATTGAAATAAATTTATTTGTATACAAATTATTATGCTTCTTGAGTTCTTCTTCAAACTCGATGCATGGGGTTAATATTTTAATGTGTCGACTGCTTTTATTACTTTCATCTCAAATTATTTATTATTTTTTTATTTTATATAATTGTAAAGGGCGATCTCGAAAGATAGCGAAAAGATCTCCTTCAAACCGTATACATACGACTTTCATTGAAGCTACTGTATTTTCAAAATTCTATATATCTATGAGATCGAGTATGAAATTCTATTTAAAAATATAATTTTATCTAAAAAATTTAAAATATAAATTATTTAAATTAATTATTTTGATAAAAATTATATGAATAATTTGAGACGGAGAAAGTATAAGAATATATTTTGGGAGTATATTTATTGCTATTATTATAATAAATGTTAAAGAGTCGTACATATTCATTATTAAATAGTTAATGAGGGAATCGGAAAAAAGGCCTTTTGATTTATTCTTTCTTTGGTAAATTGTACGTGGCAAAGACTAATGCGTGAGAGTAAAGGAAATTTTGAATTATAATATAATAATAAATGTAAAATTCATGCTATTTTTGTATTCGTTCACTTTATCCTCAATTATTGGTAAATTTTTACTACTATCATATTTGTCTCAAAATAAATGTATTTTATCATCTTAATTTTTTTATTTATTTTAAATATTTAGTTTTTTTTAATTTTGTCTTTATTTTGTTTTTTTAGTTAGAAATTGATGAATTATTAAAAAGTTATATTAAAATTAATTATTAAAAAAACAAAAAAAACATGTAATTTAATTAAAATTAAAAATTTTTAAAATTTAAAATTGTTGCTTTAGTTTTACTCTTAGTATTAATTATTCTAAAATTAAAAGACGCTGTGACGCGTGAATAAATAAGAATTAAAATAATTGATAAATGTTATATTAGTTAAATTATATTCTTAATTAATTTTTTCCCCTTAAGGGTTGTGGGAAACTTTATCTTCCTCCCTATTCCGGTTATGGAATAGACAAAATAAATCAAAAAATAAATTTTTGTTTAAAAATGAAATCTTATTGGAACTGTCCATATTCGGTTAATCCTTAGAAATCATATCAAATTCTGAATCTGATGGAATAGGATGAATTGAGACGGTATTTGTTAAATACGTAATTATCTTGAATATATTAACCTTTTTTTTTATGATCGCTTGGAAGGGATAAAAGAATGTACACAAACTTTATCCTTACCTTTGAGGCAGAGATATTGTTTTCGATAGACCCTCGATTCAAGAATAAACAAATAAAAGTAATCCAGAAAAGGAAAAAGCGGATGAGACAATTGGCATAAAATAATCCTACTTTCTGACGTTGGCATTGAATAACCATTTTCACATTTTTTAGCTTTTAGAAATCATAAATATAAGATATATAGTTTGTTAAGTTACCCCTATTTGTTAGGTATTTCTCGAGAATCAAATACTATTAAGAAAACATACTTCTTTAACATAAGAAT
>JACEIK010001669.1:193324-204226 GCA_018107945.1 Datura stramonium | reverse complement strand
ATTTTTAAAAATATATACTCTCAAATTTGAGTAACAGTATAAACTCAATACAACCACCTGAGTAGTTAATTCATAAAATGGTTTACAATTTCTATACATTCACTGTCAAAAAGATCAAAAGTCCACATTTCAAATAATGAAAGCTTTAATGTACTAAATTAAACATCATAAAATTAAAATTAAAACTTATTAATACATGAGATGTGCATTTTATATTTATTATAATTTAATATAAATATCGAATACGAATAAATTACCATATCTTTCCGATGACTTGGGTGCTGTGGGCGGCGTTTGACGAGTGGGTCTGTCACTGTCAGTTTACATTTTGCGGAAGTTTCTAAAATTTAGTCGTATTATTATTATTTCTTCTTTACATATTAGTACTATTTACAGAAATTGACACATCAAGGGAAAGTTCATGGCATAAAACAAAAGGAATTTTTTAGATAAGTTGAAACCTTGTGAAGTTTAAACAGAATAATTTAAAATTTATGAGTTTGAAATTTTGATCATTTTAAGTAATTTGCTTTCAGGTTAAGAATTTTTACGTATTAAATGGACTTTTTAAAGATAAATATTCTTTCCGTTTTGATTTGTTTGTCTAGTTTTGATTTGAAATGGAGTTTAAAAAAGTAAAGAACATTTTTGAATTTTGTGATATTGAATCAAAGATACGTAGAATGTATTATAATACTCTGGTGTTCACCTGAACCCCTATGACAACAAAATTATGTTATATATATAAGGTAAATTTTTAAAATTTTTATGTATAAAAATAGATATTGAACCCCCTAAAACACAAGATTAGAGGTTGGCTTAGTGGTTTAGAGAATTTAAAATTTACCTTAAGGGTTTCAAGTTCAAATCTCAAGCATTATATTTTTATTTTCAAACCCCTATCCGCCACCAGTGAAAAGTTAAAAGTAATTAAAGAGCTGCCAAAAAAGGGAAGAGACATTCTTTTTTAAATGGACTAAGAAAAATAGACGAACACATCGAAACAGAGACATTATCGAGTTTGACCCAAAACTATACTGAACCCCCTTCCTAGCATACTCTAGCTTCGCCCTTGCACGGAAATTAAGAGGGGGGAAATAAAATTGTTGAACCGTGTGATTGAAAATAACTCAATAGATGTTTATGTAATTATAAGTTATTTCATTAAAAATGAAATGAAATATTTAAAAATAAATTATATTTTCACATAAAAAAGTATGACTTTTAAATAATAAAAAACTAAAGTATAACATAAAATTGGAACAAATAGAGTAACATTTTTCAAAAATAAAAATAGACTTATCGTATTGTTTTAAATGGGCTTTGATTTTTCATAAATAAAAACAAATTACTTGTCAAACTTCTTTTCAAGAATTAAATAAATAAAAAAAACAAATGCAAACGCCTTAAGATCTTATTATTCTGAAAAGGGCAAAGGATGGTCTCTTTTTTGCTTCCTTAAAAGTTTAATCATATTAAAATCTATCCGGGACGGAGTTAGGGTATTGAATTCCATTCGTTAAAAAATTATACTATATATATATGATTAGATTATTGTTTATTTATATATAATATAGTTTAACTTTTCGTGTGTTTACTTCTTTCACATTTTGAATCTTTTTAGTAAAAGTTCCGACTCAGCCATTGACTCTAGCTATGATATTTTGTATATTTATTTATGCATCAATGTCAAGTTTCAGTATTAAATAGTAGTATAGTTCATATTAGAAGTAAATTATGTTCATAAAAAGTCTTAATGCAATCCAATTAATAAATTAATCAAAGATATATTAAATCCAAATCATGTAGGATAATCTATAATAACAGGATCAACTTACTAATCAACAAAATAATTTTTTTTAAACATAATGTAGCCAACAGAATTGTGGTATTTTAAATTGGAGAACAATTATTTAAAACCCATGGGGTACCTTACTTTTCATAATTAGAATAAAATTATTGTCTCAATAAGTTATCATTCAAACTAATAATGCATCTAATGGAGTTGTAGTACCATTTTTATTTTCTTTTTTTCACAAATTTTTGTTTCGGGATAATTATTTAATAAATGATCATCTTTTTTCGTTTTACTTACTTACGATTTTTTTAAATATTTTGAAAGAAATGAAAATAAATTTTACAGTTATGGCAAACGTTAAATAACAACTTAATATTGTGTCTTAGGAGCAAACTTTAGATAATATTTGCACATCTTTTAAAAATAGGAACAAAATCTAAATAAAACCTAAAAAGGGACATTTGTGTAAATCAACCTATTTGTTTTTTTCTTTTTTCTTGACAAAGTAGGCGGGCTTAGATTAAATTGGGTTGGTTTTATTCAAGACTGGTTACAAATCTGTGGAGAGAGTCCAAAAGTTGAAAGCTCTATCTTAAGGCCCAATAAAGCAATTCCCTATAAGCCCAAGTAGTTTGTTATGATCCAAAACTAAGACCCATTTTGAGCTATGCTGATTCCTTATGAGTTATGAAAGATCCATTAGCAGAGTTATTGTGTTTTGTTCTGTGGAGATATATATAGAATCAAATCAACAACGATAATATAGCGAGTGTAATCTGATAAGTGGAATTTGAGGAGACCGAAAGAGTAATGTATACACAGATCTTATACATACCTCGAAAAGTAGAGAGACTCGAATGTATTAACTTATTTTTATGCCCTGTCTAATCGTCCCGACCTATTTGTACATTTGTATAATTTACTCCCTTAGACACAAGGGTTTCTTGATGAATCGTCACTAATTCCTTAATTAGGAAAAAAAATTAGACCACTAATAAGGTCTTTCTAATCCCTTATAAAATGTTGTTAATAAATCAAACTCTAATAGTTTATATATAGTCCAATGGGCACAAGTAAATGTTAATCTTCCACAAATCACGGGGCGGGATGTGCGGTTTTCAGAAACTCAATAATTTTTGTTCAAGCTCTATATTTAATATTGAGAAATCTATTAAATATTTAAGAAATATTTATTAGAAATTCAGAAGAATGTAGTCACTTAATCCATCAATAGTGAAGGAACCCACTTAAGTTTAACTGACCTTATATATGAGGTTTGTTGGATAATACCAACATCCTGTCTACGACAATGGCCGCGAAGGGGGATGAGGTGGTCCAGGTTGAATTCATGATCGAATATGACGCTTGCTTGGCGGGCTTAGTTTAGAAAATAAAGTCGTGTCCTTACTATCAACTATAACTTTTGGCGCGATGATGAGCGATTGATCCTAATAAGTGATATCAAAGCTAAGGTCATGGATTCGATTCCCGAGAGCAAAATATTGCATGAGACAAGTATTGAGAGGAAAATTATTGTGTAATGCCAACATACTACCTAGCAAGGCCCACGAGGGGGCTGAAGTGATCGAATCAGAGTCACGATCTAGAATGACGCTTGCTTGACAGACTTAGTTAATAAATAACTTTGATACCATAATAAGTGTTTGATCCTAATAAGATTCGATTCCACTTACCCTTTTATATGAGAATTCGATTTCCCATGAACACATAAATTTTTTTATAAATTTTAATTTTAAATTATTGAAAACTCATAAATTTTAAATTCTTCGATCTGCGTCAAGGAGGTCTTGATTTGTATATTATTTCAAAACAAGTTGGACTTCCATAATAGGGGAGAAGTGAGGAATAAATAGGAACCTACACTCCATTTGCTGTTTGACTTCACATGGAAAATAAAGTCATCAAACAAACAGAAAGAATTTAACTCAAAGACATCCCCAAACTCACAAATTTTAAATGCAAAAAAAAATAGTGCGGTTTGTCTACTTTTAGGACTTATAATTCAAAAATAGTAAGCATTTATAAAGTTGTTAAATATAATTATGAAATATATTATGTTGAAATTTCATACGTAGAATTTAAATTTCAAGATATTATCCTGAAGCGTCTTTAAATTCGAAAAAAAGTGACAATGTTGAAGAAGAAGATCTTTGTCGCTTTTTCAAGAATATTGTTTTCAAATGAAGAAGTGGTTAAATTTCGATTAGTTTTAAATTTCTTTTTTTATAGTTATGGTGTTCGAATTAGCTTGCATGTAACTCGGCTAATTTCACAAGGTATCTGCTATTTCCCGCTCGGCCCATCAAAATTTAAACATATGAGAAGAAATCAAGATCATTTACACTGTTGCCCCTATTATATGTTGGTCTTTAATTTTTATCTCTCGTAATAAATAATTTATTTATGGCCCATAAATTTATATTTTCATCTCACTAGTTATACCCGACTACCCTCTGCCTCCAATATTAAAATTGTGGGTTTTGAATCACCAAAAGAGCAAAAAAGATTAAAGCTCTTAGAGATTGTGAGTTTTAATTAAGTATCTCACTAATCACTAAATCACACCCTTCGGTGCTGATTAATATGTGAAAAGTAACTATATTTGTGAAATAATTTCTTTTTTTTTTCAATTTTTAAAATTCCTAGTGTATAGGTGGGTGGAGTTGGAGGGAACAAAGTGGGTCCACAAAAACTGAAAATAATAGAGCAAATCCAAAGAAGCCCCCCCTAACCTTTTGCATAAAATCTTTTGTAGGGTCCAATAATAGAATTGTTTTGGTACCAACTTTTAATACAACGTGAAGAGAAAGGGACTCTTCTTAATCTCTCACATAATCCCTCAATTTAAATTTATAAATAACATATATTATTTATTATAAGTTATTTGAATAATGAATTTTTTTAAAACAGTTACTCAATTTATAAAATAGGAATAAAGGTCACATAGATTTTACCTTCTTCGGATTCGCACCGTGTATATTATAATTGTTGTTATACTTATATTCTAAGATGATTTAGAGAGTATTAATTAATATTGAGAATATAAAAATGTATATTTTTCTTTTAATATGATGAATAAAAATAAATAAATAAAAATGAATGAATAAAGTGAGATTTACTGTCTTGAATATTAATTTGTGTTAGGTTTGGTGGCACAAATATAATATCTCTTCGGTTGGTAGATATATTTAATAAAAATAAAACCCCACGCATTTGGGTCTACATCTGCCAACTTATTAGTTGACTCGTGACACCTATTTACAGCCTGGCTTCCATATCCACACATATATATATTTTTTATTTGCATCTATTAAATTTTTTTTACTGAGATATTTTTCTTCATCTGTAATGTCAACACTTACAGACAAAAAGAAAAAGGAGGATTAAACCAAATTAGAATAAATAAATAAATAACTTTTACGGAGGTTTAATTGAGAAATAAGTTATTTCAAAATAAAATTAATTTTGAGATTGTTATCTCACTTTTAATGTAAAATAAAAATAATACTATATTTTCAAAATAAATTATGTTAATGCTAGAACCATTCCCAAACAAACATTAAGTTTGCAAGGTGCTTGAAGCAACAAACCTTATTTCATTGAATTAAAAAGTTGTTTTTCGATAAATTATGAGTGAGCTCAAAAGAAAAGCTTTTGAAAACTTACTTGAAACTTATAGAGTGAAAACAAAACATTTCGAGTTAATAAGTCTATCTATCAAAGCTTGGACAAACTAAAATGTGAGCTTTAACTAGTCGAGAAGAGTATTATTATTTGTAAACAACTCGGGAAGAATATTACGATCTTAAGAAAGAAGATGCAAACACTCAAGTAACACAGAATTCACACTAGAAATGAAGGTTATAAAATATCAACCGGGTCAGGGTCACAGCCGCATAACACAAGGTTAGGGATCCGGGAGACAATTTGGGTGAGTAAGCTAACAAAGAAGCTCCCACCAGTCTCCATTAGTAGAGTCTACTATAAAATTAGCTGATGAACTAAGTTAGAGGTTCATAAATATTTACTCTATATATGCATTATATTACAGATAATAATCCAACCTTCTTCACAAATTTCCCCCCTACTATCATCAACAAATCTCAATGTGTGTCAGTTGATCTTAGTCTCTTGGCTGCACGGATAAATTCCACCACCACTTGTACCTCATCCACTCGCTGAAAAGATTTTAAGATCGCAAGTATACGTTAGGAAAACTTGGGGCTAAGTAAGATTATGCAGTTAAGTGTATCAAGGAAATGAACCAGACCTGTGAAGAGAAGTGCTGCTGCACTGCACTAAGCAATTGATCCTTCGTCGGGTTAGGGCTAATATGTGCCTGCATATATGCAAAACATGCTTACTAACTTGGTCCGACCTGTCTGATTGATCATTGAATAGGATTCGTGATGGTAGGAACTTACAAGGTTGAAGTTTCGCCAGTATCTCCATAATGAACCAGTTCCTAGTTTTGCCAAGTTCAACCTCTGATAGTCCAAATGGAAAAAATAAAACAAGCATGTTACAGAAGATGAAGCCTCAACCACCACGATTACATTGTAACAGTTCATACAATGGACACAGAGATAAACTTTACTTTATGTGCTTACCGGTTGCAAATAGTTAGGTTCAACTTCTCTGCAATTGCCACGGCTCATTGTCTTTGGTGGTCCAGATAAAGCCCAAGGCCTTGTATAGCGAACTCGAGGCTTGCTCACTTTTCTGTATTCGACACCAGTGGCTACCAAATACAAGGATTATAATCAAATAAGAAACCTCTTTAGAAATTAGAAGAATTGATAAAACAAAGTTCAGATAATGGAGACTGACCAAAATGATGGTTTTCTTTTTCACCAATGTCTGAACCACTGCTCGAGTCATCAAAGTCATAATCATCGTCTTCTTCATCCCCCGTGGGAGGTTCTAGCACACTCAATGCATTTCTTTGTAGCTTGACTTCAACCCCATTTTTCAAAACCTTCAAAACAAAAAGAAGTTTAATAACTGATTCCAAAATCAAATAGACAACAGAATCACGAAACAGATAAGGAAAACAAGGATGTTAGGTAGGAGATTTCAACACAGCAAGGTCTAAAAGCTTAACTATTTGACACATAATCAGCTAGCAAGTCCAGAGGAAATTTTTCTCTAAAGATAAAGAGAATAGCCCTAAAATCAGAAACTTAAATAAGAAGCCAGTTCAGCAGTTAGGTATTTCAAGTCAAACTGTCAAAGAGAAGAAGAGTCATTTTGGACTGTTCGGGGAAAAGAAAAAAATAAATACACATCTAAAAGGAATGAAGGACTCACCAGCCAATGCCAACCACCAAGCCCAACAGCCTTCTTGACAACTCCCTGAAGTCCCAGCAAAACACTCTTTGTTCTGTTGTTTCCCGTCACAATAACTTTGGTATGCCTTGGAAGTACAGACAGTTCCTCATCACCACTCTCTTCGCGGAAAGGTGATAACACCCTAGCAGGACATAGTTGAGTCTCCAGCATTTTGCAAGTCAACAACTAACTAATCAGTGATCCCAATGAAGATAGCAATGGAGATCAGACTAAATTAGCTACTGGTACTCTGCAAACAAACTATGGAATTCTACATAGTGGCTAATCCTTTCTCCCTTGCTCCTCATTCCAATCAGACAATGAAATAACAAAGCACCAATAACAGCCAACTTGGTAGAAGATCAAACTTCAACTTCTAAACCAACTTCCAGTACAGAACTAAATCCCAGGAATCTCAATTCAGATACCTTTCTAAAGCATCTCCAGGCCTAGTAACGCGATTCACCTCACAATGGAATGGCTTTGCTAACAGAGACTGAAATCTTTTAAGTTTCAAGAACCAGAATCAATCAAGCTAAAAAGCAGAACCCCAAATCTCAAATTGAACTCCTGAAAAAGCAACTATCAAGAATGTCAAAAAGGTAGCCATATATTTCGGACAAAGTATGTCCAGACAAGGCATTTTCATAGAGCCATATTTAATAAAAGGAGAGACACAAAAAGAGAGTGTAAGATCTGATAGACTGACACGAAATTTCTTATGGAATGTTGAATGCTATGAGCCAACAAGTAATTAAAAATCTGCAAGTCACGGATTCAGCATGAGTAATAAATGCCAAGAATGCATGATCCACTAAAATCTACTGCGTATTACATACATAATTTCTAAAACATATACAATTTAAGATTTAAGGCAATTAACTAAACTTAACCTCTCCAATTCAATCAAAATTAGTAACTATTGCTGGAAATTCATTCTTCTGTAGCAAAAATCTAGTAGTTAGCTAAAGATGAAAAGTAGAAGACAAAATATTTAAGAAAATGCAAAAGGGAATAGGGAAGACGAGACGCATGACACTACAAACGAGCACTCAAATGCAATAAATGCTCGCTAATTGCAATACTGCGGATTTCAATTTGCTCGGAAGAAAGTTTTCCACTTGATTAATTATAAAACAGTAACGTTAACCCAAAAAAATCCCTAAAAAAAGAAGATTGATGTTAAGAAAACTGCAAAAGCCTAGAAGAGCGCAGAATTGTTTATTTGACACGGAAATTTTGATTTTCTCAATGAATAAAGCATCATACAACGAAACTCAAGCCAGCAATCATGTTAAATAGCAACGATAACCAAAAAAAATGGTAAAGAAGAGAGGGAATAGAGAAAAAGTACGAATCAATAAAAGCTCAGTATTGTTGATTTACCCTTAAAAAAATTACATTTTCGCATTGAATAAAAGATCAAACAAACTGAAAATCAAGCAACCAATCACGTTAAACAGGTACGTTTACCAAAAAAAACGTTTAAAAAAAATGCAAACCAGAATAGTTGATGTGACGAGGAAAAAAGGAAATTCCTAATGTAAAACTTCAAAAAAGTGACACTCAAGCAAACAATCATGCCGAATCCGTTCAATAAATCCAGTAGATTCGAACAAAAAACTGCAAATTAAGAGAAGAGCTCAGAAATATTAATTTCAAAGTGAAAGAAAAAAAAATAGTTTTTTTTTTGTCACAATGCATAAAACACACACACACACACCAAACTGTAGAAAAATCAACCAAAATCAAACACGTCAAATCCGTTTAACAGTTTACATTACCTCAGTTGAATGCGTATACCAGTCACTCAAAAGCGAAAACAGTGTTCGGATTCAGAAGCCGAGAAAAGAAAAACACCAGATTTCGGAGTCAGATTCGAGTGAAATGCAATCTGATTGAGCACAAAAATGCACGAATTTTCAGTAATCTAGAGAGAGAAAGAGAAAGAGATTATAGTTATTCTAGAGAGAGAAAGAGAAAGAGAGCGTACACTAAATGCTTCACAACTGCCATTGGAATGGAAACGACCTGCTTTCTTCTGCTAAAAAAAAAAAAAAAGAAGAGAGAGGAGAGAGAAGAGGGAGACCCACTTGTACGGTCACTTGGCTTTTTCTTCCTTATCTCTTTCTTTCTTCTTTTTTTCGCTTTCATATTGATGAATAATAACTATATCGAAACCGGTTTGGATAGTTAGCAGCTTAATAGAGCCGGCTTGATTCTGGGTCGGTTGAGTGTTGAGCCGAGTTTTTTCTGACTGATTTATGAACCGGTGACGTATACAAAGGAATCCGAGGGATTTTGAAAGCGACAATTCCATATATTCTATCCAATAGTTTTTTTCTGTCTAAAGGCGAAATAAATTCTCTACTGAATGCTTCCCGGTTGGGAGCTTTTTTTCTTTTAAATTAAGGGGTTGTTTGGTTGGAAATAAGTTATTTTAAAATAATTAATTTTGAATTATATTATTTTGAGATTATTATTTTATATTTAATGAAGAATAAAAAAAAAATGAGTTTATTTTATATTTAATTGAGATAAGATTTTGAGATAATTTATTTGAGGATTAGTTATTTTATATAGAGGGTGGGATAAAAACATCATCATATTTTTTTTGGAATAAGTTATTTCGAAATTTTATAATCAATCAAACATGGGATAAATTCATATTTATTCTTTATTCTTAATTGAAGATGAAATAATAATTTCGAGATAACTAAACCTGGAATTAATTATTCCGGAATAACTTGTTTCACAACCAAACGACCCTTAAAAGTTTTAATTGATCTTATGTCGGGTGAATTATTAAGGGTGAGCGTCAAGCTATTCGGTTTGATTTTGAAAATTTCTATTCGACTTTTAATTTAACTAAGAATATTTTTTAATACATGTAATAAATTTTTTGATTATTCGTTGCACCGAGATCTTTTTGTGTATTATCGTGCAAAATCTTGAATGTTATCAGTTTTGGTGCGTGGACCAAATAATATAATGCAAGCAAAAAATTTGGGATTCTTAAATTGAACACCGAATCAAACTTTTGAAAAAAGAAAGTCGTACTCGAACCAAAGAATTGATTAGTTCGATTCGGTTCGTACCAAAATTGATTATTTCTATGTGTTTTAGTTTAACTGACGTGAATATGTGGACATATTAGAAATGAAAGGATATCCGAGACAAGGTGGAGTGACCTCCGTGGTGGACAGGATGAGAAAAGCGAGGCTAAAATGATTTGGTTATGTGAAGATGAGATGCGTAGATGTCCCAATGAGGAAGTGTAAGAGGTTGGATATAGTGGATAAGAGAAGAGGTAGAGAAGGGTCGAAAAAGTATTAGAGAGATGACTTTAGACGGGAGGATATAAAAGTCGCAAATTAGGGTATAAAGTTAGTCGGTAGTGGGGTGTTGTCTTGCTTTTCGACGGGATTAGGCTTGATGATAGTTTGGATAGTATTAGCCTTACTCATGTTGTTTTTTGCTTTTGATATATATCCGTTGTCATCTGTTGTTTATTATATTTCAGTTATCGCACTATTTTGGTGCTGCTACTGTTCTATTCTGAATGTTGTGCATTGTCATGTTTTTTTTTCACTATTATTATTTTTTTATTATAATTATTTTGATTTGCTGTATTTGAACCTAAGATTCTTCGAAAATAATCTCTCAATTTTCACGAGATAGGAATAAAATCTCATACACTCTATACTCCTTAAATCTTATTTATAAAATTTCACTGAATATGTTATTATTAT
>JACEIK010001669.1:152617-172520 GCA_018107945.1 Datura stramonium | reverse complement strand
TCGCTGAGGATGGGATTCCCTACCCGATGAGTCTGGCTAGGCTATTAGGCACCTTTGGTCTAGGCTTTCTCAGGCCTATCCAGAAGTCTGAAGTTCCGTCGGATTGATAAAGACAAATACTTCATCTCCCTGGAGACGCCTGAGAAGAGCAAATCTTCAACAATGGGGGCAACATCTCGTGTTGTCTATCCGGTGCGGCTTCTCAATCAGAATCCAACCTTGATGAGTTCGAGGGTGGATGTAATTCAGCTCGACCTACAGGGAGAGGGAAAAGGCAAGGAACTTTCAATAGACATGGTACGAAAAGAAACTCAATTCTTATTTTATCTTATTCCATTCAATTTATTAATTTAAAAATTATAATCCCAATATTATAAACCAAAATAATTTAGTCAGCAAACCAAACGATGCGTAATAACCATAGTTTCCAAACAGGCCTTAATGTTTATTGGGCTTAAGTTTATTCCAACTTTTTTTTCTTTAAAAGTAAATCTTATTTCTCGCATTTTCTTTCCAAAGTCATTCTCCTTCCCGTTACAGAGCAAAACCCTCCCTTTTGCTCCCACTTCGCCAGACTGCCTCCACCGCCGTTCGCCTGCTTGCGGTTGCGATTCTGCGCCGGTGGCTTCTTGATTTTCTGAAAAAAAATACAAGTACCGGTGATTTTCTTTTCTTCCTTGCGTATCTGTAGCTCTGTCTACAAAATTTCCCGTCCCTGTCCATTATGAGTTTGCATAGTGAAAATTTTGTACAAACTCGGGCTAATGTTCACAGAGCTGATGATATTGGCACATAAGTTAAATTAATCTACAGAATAAAGATGGTAAAAAGGAAAAAAATAAGAAGACTTGACTTTTGGTTTTTAAGTTTCAGTAATGGTTCAAACGGTTTTGGGCGAAAGTTTTGCTCTTCAATACAGAGTTGTGTTTTTATTTTACTTTTTTATTTTTTATTTTTGAGTATGTTTATAAATGGGGTGTTAAAAGTTGTTCGTCTAGTTATTATCTGAACTTCCATTCCTGGCTCGTGTTTACATATTTATCAACTTTCAATGCTTTGCAATCTTATCTTGTTCTGGTTAGTTTTGCAACTTGTACTATCTCAATATTGGGTGCGTATTTGACATAGGATAATAAGTAATCTAGCCATTTAGAAATGATCAAAGAGAATAGTATTTATTCCTTTATATATGTTTGAGTTTATATTTTGCTTTGGGTGTCAAAATTATTACTACTAACTGTTTTAGATTGCTTTGCGTACAGAAATAGAAAAGAGGAATACCTCAAATCATAGCCCAAAATAGATCAAACTGACCATATGTATACCCCATTTGGACCACATAAATAACATGTTCATGTTCAAAACAGTTGACACCCGAAACTTCAAAATACTTGTTCCGCCTCTGCTAGAATGTTCAACGTGGAATTTGAGAAGTTCACTCACTAGTTTGGAAACAATCTTCGAGAACAATTTCACTAGTCTGAGCTTTATCAAAAGTCATCATTAAAGATTTTTCATTAAGCGAAAGAAGAAAGTATTATCCGCAGTAGTTAGAAAGCACTTAGCTGTTGGGAGAATCCTTATGGAATTTGATGCAGGCCTTCGTGATGCTCCTACATTTATTAATTATCATCATCTTTGTGTTATCTTCTACTTTTTCTAGTTTTCTTTTTTGCTTTTTACTCTTGATAGGGTCATAATTATTTTACATTGAGGCTGATAGAAAAATGTTTCTTTACTGACTTAGCAGTTATCTTGAATGGAGATTGATTCAAAGGTACCAGAAGAGGCTGAGGGTTCGATGCAAGTCGACAGTAAAGTAATAATCTTAATTTGGATTACTTTTACAATTCTTCAGAGTGACTATGGCCGAGGAAGCTAAGCCTTACCTAATATTCTCCTTCTTTTCCTCCTTGATTGTTTGGTTATAGGTTCAGGAGAAGGATGATATCTCTAACTCGATGCAAAAGCTCAATATTGAAGGATCATCCTTCACTTTCAAGAAAAAGCCTGTTATTATTATAGTGGTTGGGATGGCTGGTAAGTCCAATTTGTTTGTATTAAGGATTCATATATATACCATTTTAAAGATGCTAGCATTGTTTGTTGTGATTTATACTTGAAGACATGATATAACGCTTGTTTTGATTGACGACTAGGTAGTGGAAAAACTACGTTTCTCCATCGACTTGTTTGCCACACAATGGCGTCCAATCTTCGGGGTTATGTTTTGAACCTTGATCCTGCTGTCTTGACCCTTCCATTTGGTGCAAATATTGATATTAGAGACACTGTTCGATACAAGGAAGTCATGAAGCAATTCAATCTCGGGCCAAATGGAGGAATTCTTACTTCACTGAACTTGTTTGCCACAAAGTTTGATGAGGTAATGTTTGATGTGATCTGATTTTCTTTTATTGAATAGGCTGTGAGATGGCTTTTTCTTTCTGTCTTGGCTAAATACATAGATTGCCCCTTAACCTATGCATGACTTGTCAATTAGACATTCGTTTTTTCTAGTGACCATATAGCCACTTCAACTAGGCAGGAATGTGTCACGTGAATATATAAGTCTGACATGGCATACAACTTATTTATTCCTCAATTTTAAGCGTGTAAATGGCTTAAAATGAGCTGACATGACTCTTCTTCTCACACTTCGTGTTTACTTTCTCTGATTCTGTATTAACACAAATTCAACACATTTCTCCCGATCCCAATCCACTGTCCTTTTTATCCGAGTTTCCTGATTAAAAAGTACATTGTCTCATCTTCAATTAAATACTATTTTCAAAAATCATAATTTGAGATTTCACTTTTATATTGTTTATTTTGTTTAAACTTTTGGTTCTGATCGCTGCAAATTCAAATTCTTTCTGCTTTTGTTTTGTTTCTAATACTAGTTGTACATAATCATTGTGAGATTTCTTTTAGCACATACTTGTAGTTACTGAATTGAATCCAACTCATTTAACGCAAGGGAAAAAACCTTATCTCATATGATTGGAAGAGTGTAATCCAGTTAAAGATATAGATAAGGGTGAGATCGAGGATGCCTTCAATAAGCAAGACCACCTAGATAATTATCGTATCTAATTATTGTTCAATCATATACTTCCTTAGGTTCTGGTTTACTCATAAACAATTTGAAGTTGGTCAACCTAGATAAATCAGCACTTCATTGGCTTTGGTTTTCTGTTTTTCCCCTTATGTTTGTTATGTTATGATCATCCTTTCTCCCCCCACTTTCCTCTTTCCCCTTATCCCTTTCCCCTCTCCCCATCCCACCTGTTTTCGATTCAAAACTAGTGGATACATGGAGAGTGCACTATGTTTTGAGGTCCAAAGTACTGACTAGTTGGAATGATGTGTTTCTGCCTAGTTTTATATTTTGATTGCTGGAAGGAACTGAAACTCCCCGAATTAGCTGATGAAACATTTTTTTCCTTTATTCAAAGAGTTCTTGTGCAGCATGGTGTTGGTGTCACGGCGTGTTACTCATATCTAAAAACCTTTCTTTGGGACCCTTTGTTTTTGTTCTGAACAACAGGTTTGACTGCCCAAATGGTAGAAGCCTCTTAAGCTCTGAAATCGCGATGCTTCTCTAAAATTCGCTGGAACATTGCATCATAGAATTCCCTGCTTTTAGATCTCTCAAGCAGCATTCATGCATTACCCTCTTGAACTTCATGTATGTTTTGTTACTTTGATGCTCTTGGATGATGTATGGGTGTATTATTTATCAAATTTGATGTCTTAAAGAGCACAAGTTTCGTATTTTCTGCTGCGAGGGTCATTTACTTTGGTTTTGAAAATTTAGGGTGGAAAGATGTCAAACCAATAAAATCTATATCTGACATTTGCTCTCTTTTTCCTTTGTAGTATTTGTTATTTTCACCAATTACTCTTCATTATTTATTGTATGAGTACCTTGCAGGGATTTGAGGGAAGCAAAGTTTTACATGCATTATATTTCTCTAGCTCTGTTGAGACAGAATCTCTTCTACCTATTTTCAGGTGATATCTGTTATTGAAAAACGAGCGGACCAGTTGGATTATGTTCTCGTGGACACTCCTGGACAGATTGAGATATTCACTTGGTCAGCCTCTGGTGCAATTATCACTGAAGCTTTTGCATCTACTTTTCCCACTGTGGTGACATATGTAGTTGATACCCCACGATCTGAAAGTCCAGCTACTTTTATGAGCAATATGCTGTATGCTTGTAGCATCCTCTACAAAACAAGGTTGCCGTTGGTATTGGCATTCAACAAGACAGATGTGGCTAATCATGAATTTGCTTTGGAGGTAACAGAATCAATTCAGACATTACTCTATTTTTTCTTGAAAAGGGCAGGGGGTTGGGAGGAAGAGAAAGGGTTGGCTGTCTCCATTATTAGTCATATTAAGTTAAAAAAAAAGGTATCCAGTCTATACACCTATAAACCAATGCCACCATTCAAGAAATACTATATTGATAGTTTAATAGTATTTCTGTTGTGTGCTGTATCTGCTTGCCAAGTAGATTAAATGGAAGAGTCATAGTGAGCTTTGGTTATGATTGGTTGCTGTGCAATTGTGTGTGTGATCATAGAAACCTGATTTTTTTTGAGCTCGACATATATTCTGTAATATGGCTATCCCCTGTAAATACTTACAGCAGTTTGCTGCACATCAATATAATGCCTTTTACCAATTAAATTTTTTTGTTCGTCTTATGTGCGCGTGCGAGGGGAAGGGCAGGAGAGAGAGGGAAGGAGGGTGTTTATGGTAGAGTGCAGAGTTAAATTCTTACTATTGGATTGATTCTTCGCTCCCTTGTGCCTTTACAATGGCTGCTTTTCTGGAATTGTGATTTGTGATGTTATTATTACTTTAAATGCAGTGGATGAAAGATTTTGAGGTGTTCCATGCGGCACTAGATGCGGACAACTCTTACACATCAACTCTGACTCGAAGCCTCTCTCTTGCACTTGAGGAGTTTTATAAGAATCTCAGATCAGTTGGAGTCTCTGCAGTTTCAGGTGCTGGGATGGGCGCCTTTTTCAAGGCAATTGAAGCCAGCGCTGAAGAGTATATGGAGACTTACAAGTATTGCAGTAACTGAAATTTAATGTTTATATACCTCTTGAAATGTCACTGATAATTGGACTTGCTAAATAACTATTATGTCCACTTTCTTATTGTGGCAAAATTGTCCTGTTAGGGCTGACTTGGACAAGAGACGAGAGGACAAGCAGCTATTAGAGGAAAAACGCAGAAGGGAGCATATGGAAAAGCTGAGGAAAGATATGGAGAAAACTGGAGGAGAAACTGTAGTATTGAGCACTGGTTTGAAGGATGGGAAAGGGAAGAACAAGGCTATGATGGACGACGAGGGTGAAGATGAAGAAGAAGAAGAAGAAGAGGAAGACGACATCCAGATTTTTAGTGACGATGAAAGTGACATAGACGAGGATGAAGATGAAGAAGTTGCTGGCTTTTCATTCTGAGACTGTACATGGTGTCCTTTAAGAAAAACTATGTATAGGACTGATCAGAAAGTGCTAAACTCGAAATGGAGATTTTACTTTCTGTAAATGTGACAATCTGCATCTCATTTTGGTAGTTTAAGAATTAGATGATGTGGCTTTTTGTTCTTTTTACTGAAAGAAAACCTTGACAGATACCTTTTCTATCTGTAACAATTTGCTAGAGTTGGCATGTTTGGCATGAAGGGAAATGTTTTTCATAAAATATTTTCATGAAAAATAAGTGATTTTTTTGCAAATTTTCAATGTTTGCCTAGGAGATTAAATAGTATTAATCAGGAAAATGTTTTCTATCAAGAAAATATGTTGTGATCGTATGATTCCTAAAAGATCAATTCAATGGGATACAAACAGACTACTTAACAATTGTTAATCTTATTAGGGATGAGAACATAAAATATCATTCTTTTAGAGCTATTGTGGAAAATTGTAAATGTGGACAAAACCTCAATTAAACACACGAGAGAGGCGCATCAATATGTCGATTTTTTAGCAAATTAAGGATATAAGTATGATGAAAATTTAATAATTTGGGAAAGTGCATTCAAGAATATAGAGTTTCTCCCCTGCACTGATGCATATAGTAAAATGGTTTTTCAAAATACACCCCCTTTTTTTTTTCTTTTAATAGTATAATTTTTTTTTTGTATCACCGCAATCATTGATACTTTATTAAGTTTTAAGGGTGTAACTGTAACTTTTTCAGAGATCAGGGGTTACAATGTAATACCCGAAAGTTCTCCTTTCCTGAAAATAAATACTTCTTCTGAGCAACCAGAATAAGTATTTGCCGATTTGCCTCAAAACCGCCATTGCAAGAGAACTGATAAAACGAAAGAGAGAAGAGAGAAACTCTCAAAGCTCAAATTTGAGATTCGATAAACAGATTGCACCGTCTCAGAAATGGGTCATCACGGACACGGTATTTTTCATTCAAAGATTTTAACCATTTACATCCATAAAAGAAAAAAAAAAACAAAAAATTCCCAATTTTTTTGGGAAAAATTTAATGGGATTATGTATATGTTAGTGTTGGAATGAAATGAGCTCGAACAAAGCAGAATCTCCTGAAGAATATTCATATTGCTAATAGAAACTAATTTGGCTTTGAGGGGGTAGTTGCTTGGTCGATTGATTATATATGTATAGCTTTGTATCCTGCCGTTAGTTAACAATTTTTATTAAAATTCAGGTGATAAAAGTCGACCCAGCAAGAAGTTCAAGTTTGCTTCTAAGGTTCTTCGATTTCCCAGTTAGTTTCATATGTTATTTGATGTTTTATTGAAATATAAATTGATAAAGATTTTATTTTTTTTAAAAATTTGTTTTTTTGGTGATGAAGGAGGAGTATCGGTCTTCAACTGCCGATGATGATCAGTACTACCCAGAAGAAGGCGGTGATGATTTTCGTGATGGTATTACTCTTACCTTTACATAGAGGTGGATCCAGGGCATCCACTGTCTCTGACTCGGACTATATATGTGTAAAGAAAATATGAAGGATCATTTGGAAACTATTATGTACTATTGCCACACTATATAAATACAGTTTGGTGATTCTTTTGTATGATAAATTTGTGTTATATTTCAACTCAAGTGATGTAGAAATATTTGAATGACTGTTATATTTAGGCGAGAGAGAAGGGAAGAAGATGGATTTCACTAAACTGGAACTCAAACCCGATCACGCCAATCGTCCATTGTGGGCTTGTGCGGATGGAAGAATTTTCCTTGAGACCTTCTCGCCGTTATACAAGCAAGCCTACGATTTTCTCATTGCCATTGCTGAGCCTGTTTGCAGGTACCTTTTTTGTGGTTGACAATCTGTAATCTATTTTCTTGTTTGTTTCTGGATGTTTGGAAAGGGTCTAATGGAATTAATTTTATTTTGTAGGCCGGAGTCGATGCATGAGTACAACTTGACACCTCACTCGTTGTATGCAGCTGTGTCAGTTGGTCTTGAAACTGAAACTATAATAGCTGTTTTGAGCAAATTGTCAAAGACCAAGCTTCCCAAAGAGATGATTGATTTTATTCATGCTTCTACTGCTAACTACGGAAAAGTGAAGCTTGTACTTAAGAAGAATCGGTATTTTATAGAATCTCCATTTCCAGAGGCAAGATAATGAGCTAGATAGTAACAATGCTTTGTATCTTCTTGACTATAAGGTCCACTGAGGATTCCTACTACTGAATTGATTCGTTTGATGTGATTATCTCTAGGTTTTGAAAAGATTGCTCGCTGATGAAGTCATAGGGAAGGCTAGGATTTCGTCTGAGGTTTGTGTTCAATGTGATTGAGTTGCTTGCTTTGCAGTCTGTAATGGTTATCAAGAAATTTTCGGGCGTTGTTTTGAATTCTGAGGCAGAATCGCGAAAAAGACATCAGACCCCATAACTCCATTTTGATGCTTTGTATTTCTGTTACAAGTAGATGCTACCAAGTGAAATTTTATTGTCTTTCTTGGTTATCTCTAAAATAGGGGATGTATGGAAAGGATGGATTTACTGTAAGCAGAACCGTGAATGAAATTGAAGGTGGCCATGATGAGTTGATAAACGAAGTAGATCTGGCAGCTGCAGCTGAAGAAAAAGAAACTCATTCATTTGAAATAGACCCTGCTCAGGTAATAATTTAAATGCTTTGCAACAAGAAGGTCTCATTTTACACTCTTCTTCCGGAGGTGGGAGTTTCTGTGGTGTCAGATGCCCATTGTAATAAGTTGCAGCACATGAAATAAACTAACTGCTGATTGTAGTATTTCGAATCTGGTTCTCCAAAATTATTCTTGTTCTTTTAATTCTTTTGGTCTCCAGTTTTCTTGTGGTTCTATGTGTAAGTTACTCATAGATGATAAAAACATCTTCATTATGTCAAATAAACCAGTCCAAATGTTAGCATGGTCGCCGTTTCACCAGCTAAGGATCTTTAGTTGCTTGTCTCTGTCTTTTTGCTGTTTCCCTAGTATGAGGCTGTCTTGTTTTGGAGCTAGGATTTGCACTAAAGGATGATTTTGCGGGGATTTTGTTACTGTTAGATATGACTTGATCACACCAATTATGACTGTTAGATATTGGTTCTCTAGCAAATATGAATAAGTGGTGGTTTGACTAATCAATTGGTTAACAGTTTTTCTAGGACCAGACTCTAATGCAACAGTTCAGTTTCACTACTTATTTTTGATAAAGCATTTTCAGCACTTATTATAGTTAATTGAAGACCTAATAGATGATCATCCAATTTTCCTTATCTGTGCCATTCTGGCACTGTGTTTTACTTTGACATTTGTGCTTCAGAATCCTCCAAATATCTTCTTAGGGAGCTACAATTGCCCATTTATCTTCTGTATCTTGTGGTTTGAGATAAGTCATGCTAAGAAATATGCATGCTTGCTCTAGATGGAGACTTTTTCTCCTGGCTGTAGCATCTTTGTGCATGAGCACACACAACTTTCTTTGGCTCTACTTAGAAGATGACAGTTTCCCAATTTGTATATGGACAGGTTGAAAACGTGAAGCAGCGGTGTCTACCAAATGCTTTGAATTATCCCATGATGGAGGAGTACGACTTCAGGAACGATACAGTGAGTTGCTTCTTTCTTTTTTTCTTTTTTGGGCATCAGGGACAGGTGGACAGTGTGAGTCATTTGACTGATGGAGAATCTTTCCTACTGTTAAAATAGGAATTGGATTCCCTTTGTTGAGAAATAGTTTGTCTAGAAGATAAAAATTCAACAATTAAAATATCCGAAGAAGAAACTTCTGTTTTTCAATTGAGATGCTAGACAGAGAAACTTGCAGTGGTGGAAGGAAAGTAGTCGCTAAAGAGCACTTGGTATTTTGGCTAAATTGGAACTGGTGGTAGGGGTCCCCCGGTGTTGCACCTTTAGTATTCAATATGTATACAGTGTTAACATGGTTTGTAATGTTTCAAGAAACTAATTACCCCCTCAGTTCCAACTTGTATGATGCTCTTTTCGTTTTGGCATGCTCTAAAATGTTTGATACAATTCTAGTTTGATACAACTTCAAGAATTTAAATTCATTAAACTATTCACACATAAACTTTGATGTGATATTTCACCCTTTTCAACTGCAAGTTTAATATTTTATTCCACCATCATTAATATGTTATATAAGTCAAATTAACATCTTAATATCATGCTCATCCAAACATTGTTACATAAAATGAAATTGAGGGAGTCCTTGACAACTAGGCTTTTGAGGAGTTAAGTGCGCACGGATGACACAAATAAGTTGCTTGAGCTAGTAGCTAAAACTGCATGGTACTATAATTGCACCGTGTGATGTGAAAGTCATTGTTGTGATCTGTAGATTCCAATCAAACATTTGGTCTTGAGTATGAGAAGATATTGAGTAATAAATTGTCTCGCATTTGCGCGCAAGTTGACCGGACACCACGATTATGAGAAAAATAAAAAAATAAATTGTCTCACATCATTGTATTCTCAGTTGTTGTGTGACAATAGATTTGGAGTACGTGTGATTTATGAGTTCTACAAATGGCTAAGTGTTTCTTCTTAATGCCCACTGAACATTGCAGGTTAATCCTGATCTTGACATGGAGATGAAGCCTCAAGCACAACCACGGCCTTATCAGGAGAAGAGTCTTAGTAAGATGTTTGGAAATGGTAAGGATACAGAGCCAAATTTTACCAAGCAAAGGACTTTACTTTTTCTGATTAGTGCTTTCTTTTTTATATCATTCTCTATTTGAATGTCGGGCATCCCAGTCGATGGATTTTGTTTGCTAAAACTTTTTATGTCTTCTTGTATTTCCTTATTGTTCTCTGTAATAACTTAATATAGTGATTAAGCTTGTGTTCATTTGTTATAGTTTTGGAATTTTTCCTTCTGAATAATAACTTTTGCTGATTGCCAAAAAGTAGTTTGATATAAGTGACTTTTAAGTTGACAGAAGGATTGTCATACATCAAGTTTGCTGATATCTACACTCTCTATCACACACATGGAGATATAGTGAGTATCTTTTGTTGAAAGGGTAGATAAAGGATTCTAGGGGATAATTTAACTCATAAATAAAGGATTCTGTGGGATAATTGATTATTGTCACAGAATATTGAAGTCTTAACGTTCACACAGTGAGGAACACGTTCATACCACAGAGATTGGTGAAATATTGCTCAATAGGAAGATATAAAGATTTGGAAAAGCTGTAGCCTTGCACTTGGAAAGAGGATACCCCGTCTCTGTTCGAGTGTGTGCATTTTGAAAATAGAGATGATAGAGGTGTCATCATTTATTTAGCCTGCTGCTGTTGGTAAACCATTGTCTAGATATTCTAGCTTAGAGTCTTGTTATTTTTATTCTGAGCCCTAGTATGTAACCCCCTTTTCCTCCTTCCCTCGGGGTTAGGCTATTTCAGGGGAGGGGATGGCTGGGAGATTTTTTGGTAATGGAAGTTTCAACTTTTCATGCGTCTTGATTTTTTGATGGACACCCATATCTAAATTATCTTTCCTGGAGATTGGAGAGAGAGTTTAAGATGTTCGTATTTTCTTGTAATCTTGTTCCAAGAATTTACATGTAATCCCATTATATCCTGTTTGATTGGCAAAAGTAGATTTTAATCACTGATCTAATATCATTATGATAAATTGCATACCTATGGGTATGGACATTTATCTTTGCTTCTGGAGTCTCTGCTCTTTTAACTTTTACATGATTTAAACTTACTCTTGAATTTTGTGCTAAAAAAAGTAATCATGATAAATATGGGATGGAGGGAGTAAGCGCATGGGTATCGTCACTGGAAAAATAGATACTCCCTTGCTCCCATTTTCTGGTTCTTTAGTTTGCTCTGAATCGAGAGTGGAGCTGGCTTTTATATGGTTTTGAAAAGAACTGGGCTCATGTGTAGAGGTGAAAATTACCTTTTATTTTGTCCAAATTTATGAGGATAAAGGGGTTCTAGTGCAATAATGCTCTGAAAACAATGAATACCAAAGGGGAGCATGCCATTAAAGGAAAACGGATGGCATTTTTGGAATGATCTGAAAAAGGGAAGATAGTTTTTCGGTTGGAATGAGTATTTAGAATTTCAGAATCTCATATTTCCTTTTACAGGGGAATATGATCTTGCCTTAGACGTCGTCTATGTGAGTTCCATAGATGGTCTCACATCCACATAACTGAGGGTTGTAGTAGATTGACTGCCAACATTAAAAATGTTAAATTATGATGAATCCAATTAATGCTGAACTGGTTGTGGGGATTCATAACTGACTGGCTGTGGTTAGATTGTATGTTGTGGTTAAATTGTATGCTGAATGCTTCAGGAAGAGGCATAGTTGATTGATAGATTTAATGCTCTTGGCTTTGGTTAAATTGTATGTTGAATGCTTCAGGACGAGCAAGATCAGGAATTATTGTGCTACCTTGTGGTGCTGGGAAGTCTTTAGTAGGTGTTTCTGCAGCAAACCGTATAAAAAAGAGCTGCCTTTGTTTAGCAACAAATGCTGTGTCTGTAGATCAATGGGCTTTCCAGTTTAAATTGTGGTCTACTATCCGAGAAGAGCAGATATGTCGTTTCACATCCGACAGCAAAGAAAGATTCCGTGGAAATGTTGGTGTGGTGGTGACAACATATAACATGGTTGCTTTTGGTGGCAAACGTTCTGAAGAATCTGAGAAGATCATTGAAGAAATAAGAAATAGGGAATGGGGTTTACTCCTCATGGATGAGGTAAATGTTTGGTGATGCAATGTTTAAATTTGTGCTTTTCAAATAAGTGTCCAGTATATGCGTCTTGCTTTTCGAGGTTAATGCGAAACAATAGTTTATTTTGAATGCTATCCTTGAGGATCATATTCATTTATGTTGTTTCTGTTTATGGAAGAACATACAATCATACATACATGTATACATACGATAAGAGACAGAGATAGATGCGTGCACACACGCATATACTCTCACCGTTTCAATTTATGTGTTTTAATTTTCTTTTTTCGTCTCTTTAAAAAAGAATGTCACCATTCTATAGTTATTTAGTTTTTCATTCCAATATTCCCAATTTACTTTCAATGACACTCTCTTATATAAATGACATGGCATGTTAAGACCATAAGATTTGCCGGGTATTGTTGGTATGTTATACACACCTTAGATTGAGACCACAAGATTCAGAAGTCTTCTCAACATTCTTGAACGTCATGCACAGTCAAGCTAAGACAATGAAATGGAGGGAGTATATATTATGTGATGTATGATGTATGTTACTTACAGGAGTATGAAAGCTTTAGCGATTTAGTATTTCTTGATTGAGTTTCCCATTTCCGTGTAAATCTTGTACTCACTTGTTGACAGTAAGTAATGGTCAATTTCGTTTCACCAATTTCCTTTTATTTGGAAACTAATAGAAATTGCTGATATGGGAATATTGATTTGTTCTAATTTGGAGACCTCCTTTTTTTATTGTCGCAATTTCTGGTGCAGCACAAGTATCTTGTGTTTAATGCATGTCGCAGAGTTTTTTTTTTTTTTTAAAACCAAAGAATAATTTCAAATTTGGAGATAGATATTAAAGATGAAGTTTGAATGTATATTGGCATAAATATAAGGGTCTCTTTCTTGGCATTTATGTAGGTGCACGTGGTTCCTGCACATATGTTTCGAAAAGTCATTAGTATCACGAAATCACACTGCAAACTTGGGCTTACTGGTATGTATTTCAAAAGGAGAGTTTTTGCAAATGGAGATGTTAATATTGTTTGGTATTTCACAAGATTTAATGGACTATTTTGGCTTACTTAACAGCTACGCTTGTCAGAGAGGATGAGAGGATTACAGATTTGAACTTTCTTATTGGTCCCAAGTTGTATGAAGCAAATTGGTTGGATTTAGTGAAAGGAGGATTTATTGCAAATGTACAATGTGCTGAGGTGTGGTGTCCTATGACGAAGGAATTCTTTGCTGAATATTTGAAAAAAGAGAATTCAAAGAAGCGACAAGTACGTTCTCTTTTGTAACTCTTCCATTCTTAATGCTTACAATGCAATGTTTGAGGACTTTACAGTTGACAATTTCATGTAGTTGTTCATCTCATTGAGGAGCGTAGTTTGGAGCTTAGAACATAAGAAGATTTTTATATTGTTTTTGTAACAGTTCTATCAAAATGCATATCAGCGTAACAGATCTTAATGCTGAGAAAACCTCATAGTTTCACTACTAACGTGATTGTGTGCAGGTGTGTGAAGTATGAAGGATTAGTCTTTTTTGATAAGTGAGTGAGCATTTTATATAAACAAAAGAAGCACAAAGATTGTGCAACGGTTACATCAGGATCCTTACAAGTATTTCAATTTCCATATCCAAGAACCTTCCAAAAACTCGGTTCCTACCTACTCTAGTTTGAGAGATAACTGAGAAAATCTAAGAAGCTGTATGCATCATAAACATTCTACATGTTGCACTGAAAGGCTAAGAGAGATGAGACATGGAACTTCCGAGCTACGTTGCTTGGGCTCTTCAATAATGTCGATGAGTGCGTGTCGGATCCTCCAAAAGTAGTGTTATTTCTTTTTTTTTTCTTCTCCCATTTGGTTAAGCCCACCACAAAACCCCCTTCCCCAGGGGCAACAGTTAGGAGTGATCTTTTTTCTACGATGTTCGAGATCTTTGTCTCGCAGAGGGCTTCCCCAGTTTATTCCCTTGGTGACTGGAACTCCCAACCTCTTGATTTGAAAGTCTAGTGGTACTGTTACTTAGCAACCTCGCTTGTTTTCCATGTTCAGTTCTTAAAACATTGATCATCAGACCCCCCACAGATGAGCAAAAGGGATTGAGCAAGTCCTTGGCCTGTGGAATGGAACTTGCAATTTCTAGCTATGAATATGTTACGTATATGTGGATTTTAAATTCTCTCTCTCAAATTCATGTTTGTTTGACTTCTGCAAGGCAACTTTTCTGTAATATTATTTGAGTTCCCCCCTTTTGGCATATTGTTATTATTCTCTTATAACTCTCATATCCATGTGATGTTCCAGGCACTTTATGTGATGAACCCAAACAAGTTCAGGGCTTGTGAGTTTCTTATCCGCTTTCATGAACAACAGCGTGGTGACAAGATCATTGTTTTCGCTGACAATCTTTTTGCACTAACCGAGTATGCAATGAAGCTTCGGAAACCTATGATCTATGGTGCTACCAGGTTTACACAAGATGTTATCTCAATAATTTTATGTTGCTTTGCTATTTTACACTATGTTGCATGGACTCTCCAAAAATGTTACTGCACGCATGTCGGATCCCCCTAAACTCCATTAGTTTAGGACGATCCGACATGCACCTGAAGGCATTTTTGAAGAGTCCAAGCAACAGATTTTACATGCCTTTTTGTTTGCTTCTCCATTTAAAATGTCTTGATGGGAACTTTTTCTTGTTATGCAGCCATGTTGAAAGAACAAAAATTCTTGAGGCATTTAAAACTAGCAAGGAAGTTAACACCATATTCCTTTCCAAGGTATTGTGTTAAACCAGATGTTTAACATAACTAGCTGGATGATTTGGATGGATGTTGCAAGTTGTGTGCCACGGAGTTTTTTTTTTGAGTACTTTGCATTGATGATAATGTGTTGATTATGGACCTTGGATTGCCAAATATTGCTCACTATCTCTCTCTTTACACATGAACACACACGTGTCTGTGCTTGTGCTGAACCATTACGTGCCATATTCATTTGGGTTGTGCCTCGTTTTGCTACCTACCTATAGGTGTTGCATCCAAAGCTTTTCTTTTGTGGATGATGTGATCTCCGCTTTTGTTTACAGGTGGGTGATAACTCCATTGATATTCCTGAGGCGAATGTTATAATACAAATTTCGTCACATGCTGGTTCAAGACGACAAGAAGCTCAACGTCTAGGGCGTATTCTCAGGGCTAAGGTGTGATTGTTTTCTCATTCATAATTGCCTCCCTTGATTCGTATTTCAAATGTCGATTAAATCATGATAATTGATAAAATCTCTCTAGCGAGTGCTCCAGCTAAATCCTTTATACAAATAACAAGGTTGTCGTTGCGTTCTCTAAGATCATATATATGACGAAAAGATGTTAGTCTTCTTCGTTCTTGATCTGCTACCGTAGTGGTGGAAAATAGAGCGAGCCTTTTGGTAATACTAGCTATTTTCAGGTTGAAAAAAAAAAAAAAACTACTTGCGTGGTTTTAAACATGAAAGTGGAAATAACTTCAAATATTTAGTGTATGTCCTAATGGATTGAAAATGCCTGCATTTGTAGGAAGTCAAGAACTCATTAATATTGCTAACTGTAATGCACCTACTGGTATTAAGCATATCAATAAAGTATCTTGGTCTCATCTTTTAAGGAAGTTTATTCATTGACATAAACTTGCCAATGAGAGTCAAAAGGGAATTGTAATTTGAAGATAAGCTGCCCACTCTAGGGAAATGCATGTGTAATCAATAGCTGATCCCTGTGGTAATATATGATTTGATATCAAGATGCTTGCAACATTTTCACCCAACTTGTGAGCTATTGCAAGCGCTCGACTCTGTTAACATTTTTCCAATCTAGCTGTCTTGAGCTCATTATTGGGTTGACAGGGGAGGCATCAAGATAGGATGGCAGGAGGTAAAGAGGAGTATAATGCATTCTTTTACTCCCTCGTGTCAACGGATACCCAGGTGCAGAATCCTTTCTGTTTGCTAGTTTCTGTTGATATCTGATGTCTCCTTATACACTATTTGGAAATAACATTTTAATAGTATGACCTTACAAGCAATTCTCAAATGCAGGAAATGTACTACTCAACCAAAAGACAGCAGTTCTTGATCGATCAAGGTTATAGCTTTAAGGTACTGCCTCTTGGAAAAGCCGTTGATAGCATACATGTAGTTCTACCTTTTCTTCTGGATACAGCAATCATTCATGATTTCTCTTTTGACCTGCACTTGAATTAGGTGATCACAAGTTTGCCACCTCCCGATTCTGGGTCTGAGTTATCTTACCATCGTCTTGATGAACAGCTTCAACTTCTCGGAAAGGTTCTTCTACTTCCTTTCTTTTTATCTAATACATCAAGCAAGGAGTTTTCTTTTTCTTTTTCTTTTCTGCACTTCACTTAAACATGTTGCTCCTCAACTCACATGCTCTGTACTTTCACCTATAGGTACTGAGTGCTGGCGATGATGCAGTCGGTTTGGAGCAGCTAGATGAAGATGCAGATGACGTAGCTCTTCAAAAAGCCCGTCGCTACGCGGGTTCTATGAGTGCCATGTCAGGAGCTAAAGGAATGGTTTATATGGAGTACAAGTATGATTACTATTCTTTCACTATATAGCGCTTTTTTTCACTTGAATGACTGCAAATTTCAGTATAGAAAGTGAATTGTTTGAACACTAACAACTTAGCTATTTGTATGCAGCACTGGAAAGAAGGGCCTTATTAAGAGCAAGCCTAAAGATCCAACCAAGAGACATCAATTATTCAAGAAACGCTTTGGTTGATTCATCCATTTGGTACATTTCTCCCTTTACTTGTCATCTATGTCGTGTACCGGTCCGCTTAAGTTATCTGCTTGTTTTAGTTGTACTTTAGGAAGAAGGGTAGGTACATGAAACATGGATATGATTGTAATGACAAGTAATAATCTCATGCAAACGTGAATATTTATAAAAATTAGATTCTTGTTATTTGGTTATTTCTTATATATTCCATCATAAATTCGATCATCAATTACGCCTCAATTTCAAGCATATCCGAAAGCTGTGATGGCAGTAGTGTTCGGATCAGTTTGCAAGCACCTCTGCAGACTACAATTCCTTCGGGGTGCGTACTTGCTTCCTAATCTTACGCACCAAGACAAGTGGACGGGAATAAATTACCTAGTTTCTGTATGTTAGAATTTGAATTCTGGTCTCCCAAAATTTAGTAATTGTTAATCAATCTGTGCTTTTCACTATACTATCAACATGAACCAGTAACTTTCACTTTTTTTTTTGAAATACATCATCCAAATATAGTTGCATCAGGATATAGTTCCTAAAAAACAACATTACCCCCAAGATAGAAATATCAAAAATTCATAGCAGGACTGTAATCAAAGAAAGAAAAATAAAGAACCCAACTGTCAATTTGATAGCGACCCAGCTCAATTTATAATTTGATAGGAGTAAACTGTGACTTTTGGAGCTCATTCTTACGGGCTGATTTGGCCCAATCCATAATCTAATAGCGGCTCAGCTTAATTCCTAATTTGATAGGGTTGAGCTGTGTTTTCTTAAGTTCATCTAAGAACGAGATTAATAAGCCCACGGCCTTTAAGACTTAGCAAAGTGTGTTGGGTCAGTCCATTGGTCAAATAAGAAATTAATTAAAAAATAAAATAAAATACTACAAATAACTAGAGGACTTCGAACTTATCTTGTAAATATTAATATTGTGTAATATTATATTGTAAATATTTATGTTTAGCATTTTTAAATTAGAATTTTAAAATATATTTTTTAAAAAGCGGGCGGATCCAGCGCAGCCCGTAATCCACATAATGGACTTGCTGTTTTAAGGACGATCAAATTTCAAAGCCTGTATGAATTAAACCGACCCATATTAATAGCTCTAGACTGCAAGTTCTTTTGGCATGGGCTAGAAAAGGTATGCAAAGTTCAACCCGTTCGCCCTACACCGCATAAGTCTAAAATTGCCCTTTCCCGCCCTGTTGCCATCCCTACAAATTACTATAAAGTATTACTCAAATTATTTGAAAATGATAGTTTGGTTGTAAAAACTGTAGGCAGTGCAAGTAGTCCTTGTCTCCTTTGCCATTACTTGTTATCCGAATATATAAAGGTCGTTACTACACAAAATTAATTAAGACATTTCTTTAAGTGATTGATGGCTTGAATTGATGCCCCTATTGACACAAACTATTTTCCCTTTTTATCAACTTTAAGATGGTTCAATATTCTCCTTCATTTCTGTTAGATAATGAAAATATCAACTCATATTAAGACCCCACAAACTCTTTTTTTCTTTTGACATACGGGTGTCTAAAATTCACTGATACGACTAATTCAGATAGGAGCAGGATCACGCACCCACTAAAGGGGTATGCGGATGTTTAATTTTCATGACCAAACTTAACTTCTTATATAGTGTGATTTTCTGGCAATAAGGATTCGAATGAACCCTTTTCATCCCTCTAGCTTTGTCCAAAGACAAATTCAAAGGTTCAGAACTGATCAGCTCCAACTATCGAATCCATCACCTTGTCTGAGCTCTCGATTTAAAATTTAATATTTTCAGCAATTTCAGTGAGTTTTATAAAAATCAATCCAGGTCTAAGCTAAACGTAATAGTTACTAAATCGACCCTTAGATAAAGCGCCTCCGACCAAATATTTCTTTATTCTCAAGACTCGAAGTCGGAACTTCTGGTGAGGCTATGACCCCACAAGCACACAACTAGCACATTGACATTAAAGGTTAATTCTTAAAAGGAAATATAGGAAGGTGGTGGTTGATGGCTTCTCCACAAGTTGGAAAATAGCTAGAAGAATTTTTTGTGACCATAGACAATAGGGTTTGAATAAGAAAGAAAAATAGGGACAGATTATGACTTGTACATATAATATAATATTGGATTTCTTAAAATGGTTCCCATGAGTTGTCTACGGACTTAGGTTTTACTAGGAAAAAAAAAAGAAGCTTTTATAAGGTTTTATTTTTTATTAAAAATTCCAAGAATGGGTGGTTTTCTAACTTCTAATATTATTATTTCATTTTTCAAAGGCCTAACTATGCACCTAAATGGAAGAATTTGCTTACATATTTTCAAATTATAATCATTCCAAACACTTCCTACAAATTAACACAATATAAAGAAGAGGGATTTCAATAGAGGGTTTTATTTTGACCAAAAGTTGTTCCATACATTAACAAAGAGTATAAAAGAAAGTTACTACTAAGAGAAAATAATCATATCGAGCTAATTTACACGTGCCTTGACTGAAGAAAGAGAAAATAACCATATCATATCAATTTACACGCGCATCGACTGAAAAAGGAGAAAATAATTATATCGGATTAACTTGCACGCACCCTCAAATAAAGAAATACCAACCAGAACAAAAAGGAAAGGTCAAAAATATGATGTCTAATCCCAGACTTGAAAAGGCAAGTTTAGTTGTAAATTGTAATACCTATAAGCTATCAAATTACCTAAAATTAGAAGAATATTGCTAGCTAGCTAGTTACAAACTCAAAAAGCACTGGATATATATAAGGTTCTTGTCATAAAAGAAAAACATTAGTCTCTTTCAAAAAGAAAGTGATGGTGGCATATATAGAAGATGATTAACACAACTTGTAG